>JAVQJD010055478.1:0-14772 GCA_036023655.1 Nannoperca australis
CTAAAGACTCATTTGTTCCGGGAATACAACAGCACTTAAATGACACACTGTTTCTATAAAGTATAGCATATTGTACGATATTATAGTGGAATTGTATTGTATTTGATAATGTACAAAGATAATCTGTTCTTAGATTTAATGCTCTTTTGATTCTGCCATTGGCAGCAATGTACTTACTTATAGCACTTGTGATTCATCACCAGCCCTTACAAGTTTGATGAGACATCTTGTTGTTTTTTCGATCATGGTTCTATGCACTTTATGTAAAGCTCTTATTTGGAAGTCACTTTGGATAAAAGCGTCTGCTAAATGCCTAAATGTAATGTAATGTAACTCTTAAAGTACAGATTATGTGTCTTTATATGACAAATGTTTCAGTAGCGCACTGAGCGATTATAAACATACTGACTGCTCAGACAGTGAAGATATTGGTTCATATCTGTTGTATACATTTTTTCATGCTAGAAAGCAAGCAAAATAATGTCAAATATACGCCAAGGTAACAAGAGATGTGATGATAAAGTTCAATTGGTTTACAGTAGGAAAGAAAAACAAGGCCACAAAGTAATTCCATATAGGCACACAGGGCCAGTAACTAAACCAATGAAACTGTGTAACTAGTGGGTTCTACAAAGCAGTGAATGAAAAATGTTAAGATTAAAATATGGTTGTCGACACTTTATTGCTTGTCAGCATGACGTACAAACACGATTCATTTATGAAAAGCAAATTGTTTTATCATGTATTATTTTATGCCAATTCCCTTGTTTATAACAAAGTTGTAATATTCAATGGCACTGGCAAAACAAAGAGAAAAACTCCAGAAGAAGAGTTTATTTAGAAGCCCACATGTTTGCCTCAGGCTTCCATCTGGCAGTATCTGCATCAGTGCACTTGTCACCAGAACTGATGGGTGCGCTGTCCGCCACAGCTTTTAGAGCACGAGGAAGACGGTGTCATTTCGAGACATGGGACTTTGATTGTCAGCATTACTACATGTCTGAAATTGTGCAGGACTGATTTTGGCGATCAAGCAGCGGCGTGCGGGGGCGCACCCAGCAGGTGGTTGACTTCCACAGCCGTCTGATGTCTTGACACCCACAGGACGTCTATGGGCTGGCTGTGTCGGTATCAAACGTTGCTACTCTGGATTCAGTGGCAGAGAGATGTAATTACATTGTGTTACATGAAAAATTAAACGAAAGAGACAGAGAGAGAGAGACAGAGAGAGGGTGGGAATGTAGAGAGAAATAGAAAGTTATTACCTTTGCAGTGACATCTCACTGGCAGAGATGGAGGGTCTTTGATGGTGGGGCCCAGTGTGTATCTTTGTGATGTCAAATTGGGGATCTGAGGATCATTTATTCATGAGTCTACATCTCTAATGCCTACTGGCTGGCTAAGTTGTTTGTATTGCTTGCCTCAGGCCTCTATAGTGATTAAATTGCTCCTGAATAATTTCTTTTGTTCACCATTGTTTCAAGTTTATTTGGTTGCAGAGGAAAAAGCCTTCACATTCATTTGCTCTCTCTTCTTGCTTTTACTTTATTGCTTTACCCTTGTGTTTTTGTTGCTCTTCCACCAAATGTTGAATCATTGACCACTTGTTCTCTTCTCTCTCTCTCTCTCTCTCTCTCTCTCTCTCTCTCTCTCTCTCACACACACACACACACACACACACACAGACACACACACACACACAAACACACACACAAAGATAGTCTTGGAAGCATGTGGAAGTCTGTGTCTGATATCTCAAGTCTCATTTGAGAAATCACATGTGTTCTCATTTGAGACATTTTTTTTGAAACAAAATGTTTTATTTTATATATTTTTTGGTTTCATGATGGTGCCATCTATCTTTGCATTAATTTGATATTAGTTCTCTGTGTACAAAGATGAGGAACTTGTTTCCATACAGCTAATCATTATAAGTGAGTTTATTTTAAACCTTGTTTGCATAATCATTTATGTCACCCTTCTATCACAGGCTTTGTACTTTGTCTACAAAACACTTTGTTTATTGTTCCCCTGCCAGGGCTCAGTCTGCCTGCTGTCAATCAAACACAGATGCCACATGTATCTTGAGGAGTTAAGATGGAAAGGCGAAATTGTCATATTTTTTACTTCTTTATTAATAATAAAAACTGTTAACAATACATTTTCATTAGTTTTGACTGCAAAAAGGTGATTTAAGCTAGACTTTAAAATTACTTCCTCAACATAAAGAGCGAAGGATGAAACAGATGTTCACATTTGGATTTCCATTAATTTAGGAATCTACTTTATTACTTAATATACCATATGTAAATTTCAGCAGAATTGTTCAAATCAGTATAATCAGTACATGTATTACTGTAAACGACCTGTCAGTTATTATTTTTGTGAGTGACTGTAGAACAGCAGTCCTGTGCTTTAACTGTACTAACATTTTTGTGGTTACACTATTTTTTTTAAATTGACATTTGAATCACAAATTGTGCCTTTTTAAAATGTACTTGTCATACAATTTATTCCAATTGAAAAATAGATATATAAAATATAAAATGAACCATTTGCTTCTCCACATTGTAAAAGTACGAAAGTAAACGGATCTTCTTTGTGCTTGCAGTTCTGTTTGTTGATCAGAAGTGCATGAATATACTTGACAGGTCTTTTTATATGTAAAGTCATTCATGAATATTTTTGACTGTCCCCATCTGCTCATGTCTAATCATAAAGAGCTCCGGTTGTTCAGCTAATTGACTTGGTGAGAAAACCAACCATGGACATCTTTTGAAAGTTTCTGACAGTTAACCTATTTTTCCAAGAATTACTTATGAGAAGTTTTTAGTATGTCATTGACAAACAGTTAAATGTGTTTACCACTGAACCTGCATACATGATGTTTGTTGGAAATGCGTTAAGCAAAGTTAGGACTTTACTGTCGAATTATCAAATGGGACAGGGAGGGACTGCATCATTACATTAGGAGTTTATGATGCTGTATGTTAACTTGAGCTGTCTTCTGTTCTGTAGAAGCAAGAAGAAGAAGATGTAGACTTTGTTTGGTATATAATTCAGCAAATAAATTAAATCCATGATATACAGGTCTTTTTTCTTTGAAACAGTCTGGAAGTTAACAGGCTTACATGATGTGTCAGTATGTTCTTTTAATCCTCTGGGATTCATAATGAAACATGACAGGTAGGAGCAACTTGTATTTATGATGCGTGTCAAAAACATGCTGACTTTAGTCATGTAACTGCTCTGCCTGTTTCAGTGGGCAACGCTGTCTTTTTCTTTTGCTGAAAATAGGAGGTTCACATATCGAGATCAAACAGTTGAGAACACAGAAAATGACAGTTTAATTGCTGCTCTTCTTCATAGTCTTTGCAGCATTTCTCTGCAGCAAAGATTCCTCCTAATGCACCATATCTTTGTGATAATTGAGCCGGCTGAACGTACATTGGATGCAGATTTCAAAGGATGAGGTGGGCTTCATGTCACACCAGCAGTTGTCTTGATTTCACACTGTAGTTTCAGTTGGATCAAAATGTCAGATAAATGCCTAAAATGTAAATATATGCCTCCTGGTTTGTGAAATGTATCTACATGTGTCCACTATTTTCAATCTATGACATCAGAGCGGGAGTGCTTATTTGTGTGAGGAGACACAGTTCATATGAAACAAACCTTCTGAAAATCGACATGTGACAAAGGCAATTTGCATTCCTGTGGCCTTTTCTGTACATATGCTGCAACCCTCCATAACATATTTTTACCATTGAGACACTTATGACCTTACAGTAGACAATAATACGTTTTATACCATATCAATATTCTGTACAGATGGTACCTTCTTCTGGTGTTTTTGTGGTACAAGCACAGCAATGCACATATCTAAATATATATATCATACCTGTAGTATATTTATGTACATAGAAAACAAAATGTCAATGTCTATCTCTTTGCACGGAACAGCAAACTAATTTGAAGCTTTAATAGGTTTTAATTATGTATGTTAGTCATAGAAATGTCATCAAATGCTGTTAATTGCTCCTCTGTTGTTTCATTACCTACATTTTATTATCTTTATTTCAAAGTTCAGATGCTGGCCTTTTAAGATGGTGTTTCATTACATGGAACAGGTTCCTAATAGGGAACAAACAGGGATTTAGTCTAATTACTGTTGACAGCAGTGGTGAACATTTGGCTTAATTTATACCATAAAACCTCCACTTAGCTTATACTTTTCAAAGTGAAAATATTGTTTTTGTGTTGTTTATATATACGGTACACAAATATCAAAAACACAGTTTGTGTATTGCCATGTGGCTCTGTTATTTCCATGGTCCTCTTGATGTTATTTGCATCTCATAGCCCATGTCATCCTGTTTTCTGGACTTTTTTCCGTGCCTTCAAATGCTTTACACAGTGCATCAGATTTATTACACATAGATATGGAACAATCAAGTTTCCTGTGACTTTAACCAGTGTCTGGCATATTGTAAAATTACTGTAATTTCACAAATTTTCTTTGTAGGATTTATTATTTAAAAGAAGTATTATCCTCCGAATAAAGTCAATACACACCACCAATGAAACACCCAAGCAGGTGTTTTGAATTAGTTTGCTTGATTACATTGCTTCTCAGGAGTGTGTAGACGCGCACACACACACACACACACACACACACACACACACACACACACTGTGCTTGATTGATATCTCTCTCACTCTCCTGTTTCACATGACATTTTTTCAATTGGTGACTACATGTAGTTCTCAGTATACTATGCCCATTTTCAAACAGAGCAGAGGTTTACCACAATGACTGAACACACCTGCGTGGGTGTGCGTGTGCTATATGAATAAGATTGGTTTGTAGTCTTTTCATGAAAACAAAATCTCAGTGTGAAGTATACAAAACCAATCAAGCTAAGCTGCTTAATGTCAGCAGAGGACTCTTCACTTGTGAAAAGCTAGTTTTCCAACACAGCAGTAGCTAAATTGAGTTCAATATTGTTTATTTTATTCACTTGAAGACTTACTTGAAGTAGCAAAAAACGGTTTAACCAGTTCCACGTCTACTTCCCGTGATAAATCAAACAACCTTCTAGGAAATAATTTGACCAGTTATGTGTTCTTCCAGAGGAATGAAGTCCATCAGAGCTTTCCTGAAAGTCCTTTTCATTGGAATTTAATAATCTCACACAAAAAAAGAAATTATTGCTGCATAGCGAACACATGGGACTCTTAACAGTTGGCACCACCATGTATTTATCTGCCTGCTCACTATGAAACAGTTTGTTTTCATCATCAGCTTTGTTTATTTCGAATGTTGAAAGGGACATTTTGGCAGTCATTTTGTTGGTAGATAGCCACCAGTGTAACAGCAGCAGGATGTTTCCTAAACTGTTGAAACAGTCTGTACAGTACATTGAAATTGTTTTTGGCAGTACATGACAAAATTGGACAAATAGGACTGAACTTAAATGATTAAGTATGTGCTTTTCTAGAAGAAATATAATGAATTAGTTTCTTTTTTCAAAATGAGTTAATAAATTAATCAAATACCATCCATAAAACTAACTGAGGCATGATTCACAGGCTGGATCTGTCAGCTGCAGGACTCTATGCTGCCTGAGGTTTTTGTGACTGTTTCATAATATTTTCAATGTAGCAGTTAGATATCTACCTGCACAAATTCTATGTGATTCCATGTGGTTATTTAGTTACCCTGTTGTATAGCTCAAAATAGATCAAATAAGTTCCGAAATGTAGTTTGATCTATCTGTGGCTGTATTTACGAAATTCTGCCTTCTGGTGAGAGTATTGTTTTTTGTTTTTTCTTAAATGTCTTGGTACCCATTATGCATTTATTTCTGTCAACCATGGTCAGACAAAGACAGGAGACTCAGAGGAGATTTGGCAAAACAATTAGGATGACCCCCTGCACGTTGATTATTCCAGTACTCAGTCAAGAAGCACTTGAGTTGTCTGGCATTTTGTCAGTTGAATCACTACTCTTTCTTATTTGTTAGTTGCGTCAGTGAAGACAGTACTGCAGGGTAACAGCTTGGCAGGCTGTAAACTTTTACAAACTTGCCTCCAAATTACCTAACTTCAAAACTTACTGTGATGAAACGGAGAGAAGTGATTGAAATGGCGAGAAAGCTTTAAAATGTGAGTCTTACAGGGAAAACATGAGACAATTATAGGACCAATATATCCAACCAACACTAATCACACTGTCCAACTGGTCATGGTTACTTGGTTACCACACTGCTAGCCAGACCAGTCAGACAGCAGTTGGTACCTTGGACAGCTCCATTGCTAGTTACAGCAAGATCAGAGCCTTGTTGAGTGGTGGCTCCTGAAAATACATACTTTTTTTAATGGCAGTTGGACTTGGCTTGTCATAGCAGGAAAAACACAGGTGTAACTAGTAACATTAATGATTTTTCCATTAGCTTTAAGTATACTAAACAAAGACTAAACAAACATGGATGCCTGACATCACACATGAACATGGCATTGTAAGAGTGAACCAGCATACACATAGCAGGGAGTAAATGGAGTGCAGCAATTGTTATTGTGTTCAGCTACATCTGTGCTTTCTCTGCAGTGATGTGTGAAAATGTCTGTCATGATGACTTTTTGCATACACCAACTAACTCCAGTTACATTTTTAAGCCATTAAATATTTTATAGTGAGTAGCTTAAACTTTTGTTTTGATCATTGTCAATTTTGTTGCTGTTGTTCTTGACATAATGAAATTAGAAATGGCCAGTAAATCCACCACATTATTGACACCATTGATTTAAAAACTCCATGAAATATGTTTCTTTATGATTTTGGTTAGAGTGCCTTAATATCATCACAGTTTGCATAATGACTTTACATTTCTTAATGGGTGATTCAGCAAGTGATCCAGCACAGACTCTCACCTTTTAGACTCTTGCTATACTGCAGGAGGATTACCATTCTGCAGCAGACTTACATCCTCTGAGTCATAATTCTAGGACAAAGGAGAAGACTGCTGTTGTTCTTGCGCTTTGACACAAGGTGTGTAGAAAAATACTCTCCTACAAACACTAGAATTACCCATTGTGTATTGTGTCAATCCCAGGACAACTGGCACAGCCCTGTTGTTTAGTCGTACAATAATTAGGCTGAAAACAGTTCATTTCAGTATGAATAATTTGGGTGTTTACTGTAATTTATATGAGGCACCCACCAAGAGGATATCATGCAATCCTACATATTTTTCTTTTATCAGTTGTATCAAGAAGAGCTGTAAAAAGTGACCTCTGCTAAGATGTACCCAGACACTCAGCAGGGTTATTGGAGCCACCAGAGTATTACAAGTTTTTATATGGAAAACAGTAGGACCCCCCCACCCAAGAACAATCACAAAGTCAAAACAAACACGCAATCACACTCGACTCTCTGTAGAGTCTGTATTCATGCATGCAGGCTCCATGGTCTGTATCACGCAGGCTTAATCCTCCATCGCAGCTTTCAAACCTCCTGCTGAGATCTCCGACCTGCTCACCTCGAAATTCCTCTAGCCAAGCAGAAGAGATAGAAATAAGGGACCACGCGCGCGCACGCACACACACACACACACACACACGCACACATACTCTCATACTGTATTCACAAACACTAGTAGTACAGAAGAAGTGAGAAATTGGCGAGCAAAAATGAAAACTGCTATCCTAGCCTCAAAGTAACTTTTAGGTACCATTTCACAGTGGTGACTTAGTTTAAATTACCAGTGCTTATGTTTCTTATTGGTGCCATACTATTTAATTACCTTGTGTACCACTTCAGTTATGTCTACTCAGTAGCCAACAGCTGGTTCTCTTTATCCCACTTGTACTGACAGTACCCGACTTGTGGAGCTCAGCTGGATGGATGAAGGGAGAAGGAGAGGAAGTGGAAGAAGGGAGACAATTTGCTCCTGTAATGGGTCTATTGTGTCCCCACATGCTCTTTTCCCTCTCTCTAGTCGCAAGAGGAGGCATGTGTTGCACTTGGAGACAGATGGTTTGAAGCAGATTTCTTTTGGAGCCAGGAAGGAGACCCAGGGAGGTAGTGGGAAATGAATAAAAAAAAATGAGATCCAGAGATTATTCTCTGGATCCACTGGACCGTTAGAAATTCTTTGATTTGAAAACACACAGCCGTTATGCTAAATCCCATCTATTTTAGACAGGAAGAAGAACCCTGATAGAACCTCACTTGAATTGTTGGAGATGGGAGATTTGTTTTTAATCAATGACCATGAATTTATTATTTCCCTGTTATTCTTATTATTGAGTCCAGTATTGAGTCCAGTATCCTTAGGAAATGCATTCAAATTGGACAATGGTAATGTTTACCGTGGTTGCCATCTTAGTATAACATGTTAGCATGCTATAATTTGCTAATTAGCACTCAACACAAAGTACAGCTGAGGATAATGGGGAATGCCATTAGTTTTGCAGGTATTTGGTCATTAACTAAAGTACTGGCCAGATTAAACTTTTGACATGATGGTGCTAGATGGTGCTTCCTTTTAATGACATGTTAACATGTTCAGTTGCGTTAATGCGTAAATATATAATGACCATACTCTACGTGTTAACATGCATTTTAATGCTGTCTAAACAGGAAATGTCTAAGACTAAGATGTGCCAATGGCATTAAATATATTTGTATGCATTAACGCAGGAGAAAAGGACATTCTAATGCGTCATTTGCTCTTGCACTGATCTTTTGCATTAACACAGCAAAAAACTATGCATTAACACCTAATTCTTTTCGTGTTAACACGCTAGGGTTTCAACACATCAGAAAATTACCATCCAATATTGACATCCCTGGAGAAAACTACTTGTTAACACACATTTTAACGAGTTGATGAGTATCCAATATCAATATTGTGTCTGGCAATCCAGTTGTACTATTACTTGTATGCTCCGATAAGCAGTAAAGGCTACAATATACGGCTCACTCTGATCTTATGTTGAAGGTAGAAATACAGTAATTGCTTCTAAGAACATAACCTTTCCTGGCATTGATAGCCAGACCTATACTAGCCATCAATAATACTAGTTTCAAGTAAAATGGTGCTAACTGCTGCCAAGTTGGAAAAGGCTTTTATCTAAAAGCCACAACTGGCCGCTATTGGTCTCCTGATTTATTTTGCAAGCTACACAGCAGGTTGTTTCGGCCTCCAGAGTCACTTAATTGTACTCTCATTTGCTACATAAGTAAAATGACATTTCTCTGCTGGTGCTGCTGCTTCCTCCCAGGCGGTTGGTAAAATGGCACCCAGAATTATTTCCACATTTAACACTTTTAATTGAGCTGCCATGTGTCCCAGAAAGTGTTTCTCCTGTCCTCTATGAAAGCTCTATTTTGGCCATCCATCTGTATTCCAAGGCTGTCTGCAGGTTTGTGAGGCTTTCAATGGAAAGGCTAAACATCTGGCTGTGATGTGAACTGCCTACTGTAATAGGGTTAATTGAATCAGTAATCTATTTACACTTTGCCCTCAATTACTGACTTAATCAAATGCTGAGTCACTGTGGAAGTCAGTTAGCACTCAGGTAGAAAGCTAGCACGTATTGCATTAAAACCACAGCTGCTCATACGGAAATACCAGAATTAACTGCACTTGATGCAATCTTTTTTCTTTTTAAAGATTATTTTGTGGGGCATTTTGCCTTTTTTGGATAGTCACTGCTACAGAGAAAGAAGTGGGGCTGAACCCTGGCCGCTGCTGTAAGTACTCACGTACACAAATTCCAAAGTACTAAGAATCCACTTAGAGGAATTATGAACATCAAGGACAAAAACCTGCATCGCAAATTTCATTAATTTGATATTAAACTTTTCATGTTGTGTAAAAGTGTTACATGTTTGGAAAAAAACAACAAATCAAAAAGAACGTTTGCCGTTGACGCATAACCACTTCAGTGTCGCCGTCAACATTTATTGAATGTCATACCCATCTCTCTCTTCCTGTTCTTTCGGTTATCTGATAAAGCTTAAAAAAGAAAAAGAAAGGGGTCACATAATAGTGCAGGCAGCCTTGAAGCTGCAGAGTTAGCAGTAGGCTACAGTAAACCCAGCTCATTGACAGAGAGGCAGAAGGGGCTTGACAGGGTATGTCAGGGCAGCAAATAAACGTTTGAATGGTAGAGTGGGCCCAAAGAAAGGAAGCGTGTACAGGCCGACAGGCTGACACCACCCAGATAATGGAGCTGCCAGAGGCTCTCCTATGTTACATCTTACCTCACCAAAACACAATCACAAGAAAACACATTCAGTTGCACATGCAGACACGCTCCTATACACAGATACGCACACACACACACACACACACACACACACATACACACACATAGGCGTGCCACATATGTACAGCTCTTGAACTCTTTAAGAAATGAATGCTTGAGAGTAAGGCAGAGAGAGAAAGCGTGTGTAGGATTGGATAGGTGTGAGAAGAGGATGCTTCATTGATTAGAGGCTAAGGCATAGGGCATATGTACTGGTAATCTCCCCTGTCAGCTCTTAGAAACAGGCTGTAATTTGATAAATGACTGGGCTGAGATGAAGTGAGAATTGGCTTGAAAGAGCAGGGGCCTCCCATCCTGTGACACCGATCACCTGATCTCTTTTTACAGAACATTAAAGATAGAGCACACTTCTTCCATGACTTAATGTAAGGAGACATGCTAACGATTTGTGTTGCCAGGAAAAGAGTAGGATTAAAAAGCAAGAGGCCGATGGGTTGTCAAAACAGAATGGTAGGAAAACTTCAGGCCTTTTGTTTAAATTGTTTTGAAACAATTAAGAACAGTGATCTGCAGCCTTTGATCAGAAGTTTGGATTCATTGTTTCACACCAGCCTGCCTCCTGGTCGACCCAGGACAAAACTGAATGTGTTTGATTAGGAGTCAGTGATATGGATAAAATATTGGACAAATTGAAATGTACCACATTTCATGGCAGTCCATTAAATAGTTGTTTATACATTTAAATTCAAAACCACCCGTCAAACTCATGGTGGTACTAGAGGAAATGTTCATCTTTGGGCACCACGGACATCTGTACCACATTTTATGGCAGTCCGTCCGCTGGTTGTGTAACTTCTTCAGATTGCTTGATTTATCTCAGCAGTCAAAAACCCCAAGTCAACTGCTACAGATTGATTAATTACATAATTGATTGACCAATGATTTCAGTTCTAGTTTTCAATAGTTATCTACTGAATAACTATATTAACTGGAGTAGTAAAACTACTACTAGGCAGGAGGTGGTGGAATGGTGGTCTGCGTCAGCTACCTGTGCTCTTATTCTTTATCTCACAGTTTAATGTTGAAAAAAAAAACTTGCAAAAATGTCCCACCCTTCAAAATACATAGACCAATCTATTTTCTGCTGTCTGCTTCTATGTGCATCCTTTAAACATCCCCTGTATTCAACTGTGTTTGCACACATGACACATCATAATGAAGTATTGTTGTTCTGTTCATTAATTTAAGCCAAATTTATTTTGGAAACAATCTGAGTCCAGTCTAAAAGGTACAAGAGTAAGGGTTTGCTAGACCTCTGAGCTACTATTGTTCACATGTGGCTGTGTACACCAGCCAGTGTGTATTCCCGTTGGCATACTGCATGCTTGTTTGTCATCGGGTGGGTGTAGATAAACTGAGAAGAATTATCCTGTGTGTGTGTGTGTGTGTGTGTGTGTGTGTTTGTGCATGTGTGTGTGTCAATGTGATTTATGGGTTAGACTGGTGCAATTAAAACAGGTTTGAATGTGGTATTGTTTTCTTTATTCTGCTGACATTGAAACACTGCTCTTGGTGAGGATGAAGAAGACAGATCAATTTTTTTTAAAGATGCTTTTTGACCCGGCTCTGTCTGTAAATGGAAAGATGGATCAGGCTTTAGCGTATGTCACAATGAGCCGCCCTGAAGAACAACAAATAGTTCATTAAGGGAACCAAATTATGGCATTTTTAGCTACGTGCAGTTGTTCAGTGGAAATCCCTGTGGTGATGGCCTTATTGAGCTCCACGTAGAGGGGCTGCAGCTGTTAATACACCCCCATTCCACTAAATATAAAGCACCACTTCCATTCTCCTCTGGAATTTATTTTTCATTTATTTTATCTCTGATGGTATTTTTGTTTTTAGGTCTGTGTTTTTCAGCGTCCTAGGGGGAATGTGTATTCTGGGTCCCTGAAGTGATAATGATGGCTTGCTCGCTGGTTTCTTTGTTCTGCAGCACAATGCCATACTGACATACCAGGCTGTTGGAAATAGTTTTGTAGAGAGGGAAAGTTCAGGAATAAAAAAAAACAGACTGATGTGTTAATAAGTTACTGTTAACATGTTGAATATTTATATGTCTAAACAGCTGCTGCATTAAAGAAAAAGAAAAACACTTTTGATTATCTGCTCATCCTCATTTTGATCTCAACTGCACCAAAACTTTCAAGTTGTCAATCTAGAATAACATGCAGCAAATAAGCTGGTGAAGCGTTGTTTATGCCGTCTCCAAAACAACTCGTGTTCTTCAGGTTGAAAATGAAGAAATAACCATAAGATTACTCAACAAAAACCAACTTGTACAGCATAAGTTTATTATTTCATTAAGCATTATTTCTTCATATACTTATCCCACTTCTTAGTGGAATGTGTCTGTGAGATGCACATATACAGCACACCACCTTGGCTGTGCCCCTCACAGTATAGAGACAGTAACCACAGTATGAATTGGTTGATGATGGACGGTCTTTACCCAGTCTGTCTCTAACAGCTGAGCCTTACCTGGAATGGCTGACGCAGGCATTAGATACTGAGGTGTGGTGCTGATGATTGATTCCATCCATAGTAGACTGATGATTCAGGTGTTTACCAATAGAAAATATATTTTAAAATATCAGACATCCTGTAAAAAATATCCGCTTTGGTGGGAACAATAACATCTGTTGTAGTGAGTGAATTAAGCCTGCTGAGTGGATGACCATGCAACTGGTTGCAGCATGGTGAAATATTGTGCAGGACCAGCTCAGGGATGTCCCGATCAAGTTTTTTTTGGCCCTCATCCCAATCGGAGTCCTTTCATTTTGGGTATCTGCTGATATCGAGTCTGATCCTATTGATTAAATACATGTAAATGACACATTAAAAAACAGCTGTAGCCTACATCATCTTGCACAGCTTATTTTTAACAACCTACTTGATTAAAATACTGGGTCCTGGCTGAAAACAAATATGTTGATAAACTTAAATGACTGATATGACATGAATTTTCAAAAATGTAACGGCAAGTATGCAAGCGACACACACTCATCTGCTAATGCAGCATGGTGAAACGAGGCATTCGGGCACTAAAAGCCATAAAGCAAAAGAGTCAATAGTTTTATTATTAATAACCTTGGCATGATGTTGGAGTTCTGGCATTTGGCTCAGTTTATCCTATAGCCACTATTTTGGAGAAATGCTCTGCAAATCACAACAGAGGGAACTTTACGTATAATTTCACAATTATGTGCTGTAATCAAGCACAAAATGATATTTTTTAGTGACATACAAGTGTTAAATGCTATGTAAAACTGTTCCTATAAATACAAATAACTGATAGTAAATAAAAGCCACCTCCTATATTATTGGTGACATGTATTTTTGGAGAGCACACTCACATTCTTTTGTCTGTGTTTGCTGCCAATAAAATGAGAGGAGACCACCCTTTGGTTTCTGTGTTTCTAGGCTCCATCTGTCTGTTTGTTAGACAGTGAGCTGTGGACAGACTTGTGTTATTAATACAATCCACTGCAACCATCAGAGATAAGCCCTGGTCTACCCAGTACCCAGCACATACTAGTTCTGTTATTGTGCACTGGTGTGAAGAAAAGACTTGTTTCTCTTTGTTATATTTGTTTTAAATAAGTAAATAAACATTAAACATCAAATAAGTTCTGGGATTTATTAGCAACAAATTACTGGTAGAGGAGATAAGAGATTTTGCAGGGCAAATTGCCCTCCTGTCAGTCCTATAAACATTTCACAGGAGAGGATGCATTGGCATGCCAATTCTACATTTTAAAAAACAACAGACAATTTGTTTAGTTCAGATTCTGTAACGTGGGTTTGCTATTTTATGTTCGTAAACCTATCTTTGTTTCTTACACTCTTGCTGTATGTCATGTTTCTCTCTCCCTCTTTCTCTAACAAAGTTTAGTTATATTTACAGAAAAGGAAGATTCTCAAGTACATCCAGTGGTTCATAGTAAATTATCATTCATTGTGAAATCATTGTTTAATTTAGAGAAAACACACTTTTATATATTCAGTTGAGCTGTCACTCTAAGACTGAGAAACGTCTTGTCCTGTGTTGGGTGGTGTTTTGTCAGCATTTAATGGGTGTGTTACTCATGCAAAGCAGCACCCAAGTTAAAGGGGACATATCATTTTTTTTACACATACATTTGGGTATCTGTTGTGCCTACCTAATCACAAACTGTGATAAAAGGCCACCCTAGGGCGCTTTCAGAGCAGGGCTGACCAATAAGAGCAGACTGGGCTTTTCAGAATCAGAATCAGAATCAGAAATACTTTATTAATCCCAGAAGGGAAATTGCTTTTTGATACAGTTACAATTCTCAATAAAGTTATTGAAAAAAGAATAATAAACAGTAGAAAAATAGAGGGTGTAGAGGTGTAGAGGTGTAGAGGGAGGGTCCGAATATTGTTGGACCAGGGGCCGGAGCTGCTCCAGGA
>JAVQJD010055481.1:0-12044 GCA_036023655.1 Nannoperca australis
GTTGGGTCTTTGTGTATGTCGAAGTTGGTCTCAACCGGCTCCATGTGATTGAGTGCCCTGAGATAACTTTGTTATGATATGGCGCTATATAAATAAAATTGAATTGAATTGAATTGAATCATGTAGATTTTAACGTCATCAGTGGTAAGCCTATAGATAGCTTGAACACTTGTTTAATTTAAGTAAATGACACAGTAAATGCCACAGTGCTGAGTAGATGGTGTGAGTAGTAACTGTTAACAAACACACAAAGACACAAAGCCTCACCTTTGGCCTCACAGTCCCTGAAGGAGACTGATCCTTCATACTTGGTCATGAGACCTCCTCCACATAGGAAGCAGAGGACCCGGCCTGGTTCCGGCTGGTAGGAGCCCAGTGGACAGGGCTGGCATGGACGGAACCCGTCAGCAGAGAAATGACCTGCTGGACACTGACCTGAGAGAAGAACAGAAGAAAATCACCTTTCTTTAATTTGTCTCTATTTGTAGATTTTTGTCTCTCTAAGACACTGTTTGATAAAACGGTTTGTTCTATATGAATCACACAATGTAAACGGTTTCTCAGTGTAGGATCAGTTGGTAAATATCTTTCTCATTGACAAACACAACACTGGTCTGTCGTGCTCTCCTGTGGCTGTGGCTCCAATGGCCACAAGGTGGTGCCAATCCAACATATTTATTCTTATTGTATGTATGTATGGCCAATGTAGAGAAGATATACAGTACCACTGATGTATTTTTTCAGCAATGACAAATTCTGGCAGATAAAGGATGGAAAAGTTTACAGTTGATTGGCAGTCAGAAGAGAAAGCAAAGGTGTTCTAAAGGGCTGTAAATCCTTCATACAGACTGGACTGGAAGAATGGACCAGCTCCTGTGTGTTAATATGATTAATACAGTACTGTTGGAGGATGATTGCACGATCTGGGGATTTTTGAATGACTGCAATGATGGGATGACTTACCTCCACACTGAGACACATTCTTGGCACCAGCAATGCCCTGTACTTCAGTGCTGGGACACGGCTCACAAGACAGCTGACCCATTGTGTCCTGGTACGTACCAGGAGGGCACTGGACACACTGCTCTTGCTCCCCGCTATAGAACGTCCCCAAACCACAGCTCACTGAGGAAAGACACGGATGAGTACTTTGAATTAATACTTTTTGTGGCTCCTATTGATCTTTTTCATTATGATAGGGCAGCGACATCATGACACCAGCTGACAGCTAGAAAAACTCTAAACTTACCACACTTTCCGTCTTGGAGTATTTGTCCTGTGCTGCAGGCCTCGGCACCCTCAGGTACCCGAGACGGTTTCTGGGCTACCTCATACTCTGTCCCAGAGAACTGGATGTAGAACTGCTGTTTGTTGATGGACTTCCTGAGTGTCCGCATTGCACTCTGCAGCTTCTGCTTCATCCTCTCCCTTACACAGTCCACATTACACGAGTCTGAAGCAAATAACAAATGAACAAACAATGACAAGATAAATGGATTTCCTTTTTCTCAATACTTTTCTGCTTATGTTCCTTATCCTGGAACATATGTACCATATTCTGATATTGATGACATAATATGATGTTTCTATCATGTACATCATATAGTATAATGTATATGGTTTGGTACCACAAGTGTAGTAAGACAAAACAGGTAAGAAAAAACATCACACCTGAGACATCGTCCTCCTTCATCTCGATCTCAAACTCAGCTGTGATGTGGGAAACCTCTTTCGAAGGAGATTTGCGTCCTCGTCTGCGCTTCTTAGACGAGTCACACTTGAGGTTGACAAACGTTACCTGGCAGTCGTCTGTGCAGGGAAACTGGCCTCCTTCCAGGTGAAAGAACAAAAGTGTAGAATAAGGAGAAGAAGATCAAAACGTGTTATGTGTTACATTTTAGATTTAAACAGAAAATTTACATGTAAGTGCGAGTGTGTGTAAAGGATGGCTGATGTGTTCCTGACGTGTTGCTGATCCAGTCCGATACGAAATGTAACATGGTCTTTACCTTGAAGGTTCTGCTTGGATAAATCTCTGTGTTTCTCCTTGTTGCGGGGCCTCAGGTGACACTTTGCATCTTTGATCTTAAACCTGGCCTTCTGTTTGATGGGCGGGGCCAGAGTGTCTTTACTCATACACAGCAGAAAGAACATAAGAACAACCTAGTATTAACAACAGTTGTATAAAGTGTACATTTGTAACAAATCAGCAACTGTATTATTTTGTGTCCATTCCCAAGTGATTATGCAAGATTGTGGTTTTTAACCCTTTAACTGAATATGGCATTTTTTCAGATGAAACTTTATTTACTATGAAATAACGCAGTGCTTTATCTTTCACAGCTCCAATGTCAGCAGCTGCTTCTTTTAACCTGACAACATGGGTGCGACATACACAGATTTATCCCCATATCCCACCTCTCTCTGCAAAGGCTCCACAGTAAACCAATAGGGAACTGTTTCTGCAGAAACAAGAACATGATCCCTTTTTCTCTGCACTGTTTACTTGACATTTACTACTGCTGCTGGTTGTGTGGTATCAACACTTTTGTTTAGGTACTTCAGTCATTTGGTTAACTTTGGACCAAATGAAAATGAAATTATTAAATTAATTAAATGTTTTTCATCCAGAGTGTACAAGAACAAAATGCTGGGTCAGAGACTCCCAAAGATCACCTACAGTAGCCCCATTAGCCAGTGTGTGAAATACGGGGGTCTCAGGGGCCCGGAGCCCCTAATCAACAACTAACACCCCTGAAGATGGCAAAATCCAATTTTGAGGGGTCTCAAAGTAAAGTTGATTTATTTACTATTTTCTGTATTGTATTTTCATGTTTAAATATTGAAAGGTGAGCAATACAGAAAATGTGACTTATGACAGTGAACAGGCAGCTGATGTAGCCAGCATTAAGCATGGTGCCAGTTGTAGTTCTGCAAACTATACAATTAATGTAGGTGAAATAATACATAATGACTCTGCAATTCTGCTCCTCTTGTCCATATTTGAAAAAAGAGATTTATGTCTTATGTCCTTATTTATCCAACAGCAGAAGTTGGCAAATAATTATGAACTCTCTGCACTCGTTGCAATGCTGTGTGTGCTGTGCGTATTTGAATGAATACCACATTTCCCATTATGCTTAGCCTACTATACCGGCACAGGTGGGTAAGGCAGCGGTGGCATTATTCTTCTGAAGAGTTTTACCAGGCTGGACAGGCACTCCACAGCTCAGTGTGTAACTGTTCTCTGAGTCTGTTAGAAACACACACACACACACACACACACACATTTGACTACAGTGAGAAAACTAAAATCAGACATGATGATGAGGGTTTGACCGGTACATACAGTCCTTCATGAAACAGAGAGCCCATGTGACCTTAAACCCTGATTGAGAAATTAAAGGCAAAATGAAAATCTTAGAATTGTCTTTCTATCTTGATGCACACGTACACACAAAAGATGAATTTCAAGTAAGAAATGAGGGATGAAACCTTCAGAAGTCATAAAAGCGAGATGATTAAATAAGTGCCCGACTGCAGTCAGCCACAGGAATTTACATGGCTCGCTCCCCTTAAAATTAAGACGCTATCCAAAAAGAAAGAAAAAATAATATTTCACTTCATGCCTGAGAGCTATCCATCATTCTCACACAATGGCTGCCAAGTTAAACAGAGTGGGGGCCATGCTGTGGAAAAAAAGGCGTGATCAAAGAATGTAATCGATTTACAGATGTGTGTTAAGTACTATCGCAGGATGAGAGGCCGGAGTGTCAGGCAAAGTACTGGGACGGGTGAAGCCAAGAAAACCTCAGAGTTAAAAACGCATCAGTCCCCCAAGGAGTCAACAAACACATCTATAAAGAGGATGAGCGCCTTCATCATGCAGCAGCAGCCTCAAGAGGACAGGATCATACAGCAAGCTGTCACCACCAGAGGGCAGCAACATGACAGCTGAAACCATGCAGTGCATTTTTGAGAGATTTACAGGGGGAGAATGAATTTCATTTTCTGGGTCACAGGGACACTGGAAGTCATTCAGAGTTGGGGGTGCTGTGAGAAAGTCTATATATTAGCATCATATTCAATGCTGCGCAACATTCATGGTTTTTTGTATTAATTTAACTGGCCAACAGACAGCAAACCAACATACTGTATGTCAAAGCAGCATATCATATTCAGCTATGGACAGTTCCACGGAATGCAGGTTGATTCCTAATCAGAAGACGATTTATTATTGATTGATCTACATCCACGCTATACGGGTAGCAATGGAACAAGGCACTTGAACTGTGTAATACACACACACACACACACACACACACACACACACACACAACTGAAAACATTAACGAGTAACTCTTAATAGGCTGTAGGCAGTGCTTTTCAAACAGGCTTTTATAAGAAACCATACTCCAAAACCTCTTGCTCTCTCTCTTTCACACAAACACGCACACACGCACACACACACACACACACACACACAGACACACACACACACACAAATACATACACACACACATAGCAACCAACAACAATAATTCATGTACATAATTAATTGAAGACTACACTACAGACTACAGAGATGTCCTCTTGCTTTCAATTGAAGCATGTTGCACTACCAGATATGTGACAAAAACAAGAAATAACGAAAATAACGAGCCAAGCCACACGCTTTGCATGTGTGCAACTGATACACAGAAAATACATTAAATGTTTGGAAATGAAATCAAATATCACAAAAATAATAAAAAAAGAGTAGATTTCAACCAATTTCCGAACAACCTTTAGCCTACGCTAAAATGCTACTCAAAACGTTTTTTATTGATTTATTTTTTGCCCTGCAATCACAGCCCTGCTACTTCCAGTGTCCCTGGGTTAGCAATTTAAAGACCCAATCTGGGACGTTTTTCACAATAAAAAAAAAAAATTGTGTTTCTTTTTCTGAGCTATATTTCTATTGAAAGAAAATTCTGATAAAGAGCAATTCCACAAAGAAATCCATTTGTAGAGTCCAGCTGAGGAATGACGTGAATGTCAGTTCTGTACGTATTGGTCATAAACTAAAGTATTGAACACATTAACATGTCAACCTGATGATGGCAATAGATGAAAAGTCAAGGGATCAAAGTAATTGGAAAATGTTTGGTATTTTTCCTAAATAAATTATTGAAATAATAATTTGATTATCAACATTAAATTTGTAAATAATCAACTTAAGACTATTAGTACAATACATCTGATAATTTGCAGTAATCAAATGACCTGCTTGGGCATAAACTATGTGTGTGTGTGTGTGTGTGTGTGTGTGTGTGTGTGTGTGTTTGTACCAGCGAGGAAGAGGGCCTTGGAGGGGCAGGACAGCGAGCAGACTTCTGCCCCTCCACTTTTGCTACAGGTCAGCTGGGCTCGGGGCGCTGGCTTCCCATTGGGTAGACACTTGACCGCCTCTGAAGAACACATAGAGTCACATCACCATGACAACTACCTGGGAAACTGTGCTCAGGGCTGAGTGAGGAATCCACCACACCAGATGTGGGGAAACCCCAAAACACAGAGTTGGTGCTTACCGATGCAGTCTTTCTTGTTCCAGTGGAGTTTCTGTCCAGATGGACACACACACTCGTAGCTGCCCGGGGTGTTTACGCAGCCATACTCACAGCTCCCGTTGCTAATGCTGCACTCATCAATGTCTGAGACACAACAATAGAGAGCATTACAGTCTGTCTGTATGTGTGTGTGTGTGTGTGTGTGTGTGTGTGTGTGTGTGTGTGTGTGTGTGTGAATTTTCAACAACAATGTGAAAGTGAAAAGGCAGACAGATTAGGGTAGACAAGATATCTAGATTGCAGCTATTATAAACAAACGTAAGCAATCCAGAAAGGTTTGTCAGTGTCTCATATCTTTACATCCTTGGTCAGTAAGAAAATAGGCCCTAATAGCTGTTTAGGATCTCACATATCAGTGTTCAGAGCCTGCATTCGAAGCCTCACTCAAAGTAAGTTTTTACGTTTTCTGAATTCCCATAACATTAGAAAAATGGTTTCCCTGTCTAATAATGTGATGGTTAAAGTGCTGCTTTTCTGTGACGCATTTCATGTGAAACTTAGAAACTTAATTAGAAAATTATCAACTGTTATTATTAACTGTTATTATCTAATAGTTGTACAAATGAGCATATAAGTAACATTAAGTGTAATTTGATTAGTTGGAAGTGTCTCAGCCCTTGAGTCTCTCCTTCAGTTCTATGTGTAGTTTGCTGTATATGTTGCATATGCACATGTTGATATTTCAGAACATGATCCTTGGATTTTCTGTCCATATCCCCCCCACCCCCTTTCCTTTTTTTAACCTAACCAGTTTATTTGGTCCACCTGGCTTAAATGAATGCAAGGTTCTAATGTTCAGTTTTTCTTTAATCTGTTTTAGAGAGGGGTTCAACTAAACTGTATGGTCAAGTTGGAGGGAGGAATATGTGGTGTTGTTGTGTTTGTTCTGTGCTTCAACAAAAACTGAACATTACAACATACATGAAGGGAGGGTTTATTGCAGAACTTCATTCATTTTAACCAGGTGGCACGAATAAAGTGAGTCCACAGATACATCCTGCAACTGCTGCTGCTACTGTGATCATGCTGACTCCACCTTTCCACTTGTGATGTCAGTCAGTCAAACTGGCACACACAGAAATTATTCTGGGGAACTGAGGTGTGGGAAGGCTTTCAGCAGCAGCTGTCTGCAGACGCCCGGTGACCCCTCACCTTCCCACCTGACAAGCATTTACCTTTCAGATGCATACATAAATACACACACACACATAGGATCTACTTTGTCACACACTTCAGCTGTGTCAAACAGCCACCAGGCCAGTTTCTCCCGTGAGACTGCCGTTACATTAAATTTAGCAGACACTTTTATCCAAAGCGACTTCTACCAGTCTACCGACTGAGCTAGCCGGCCCCGAGATACCTCACCTCCACAGTGAGTGAGGCCATACAGGATGTAGCCCTTGTTGCACAAGCACTCAAAGCTGCCAGGGTAGTTGATGCAGGTGTGGTCACATGTTCTCTCAAAGGAGCACTCGTCAATGTCTGAGGGAGACCAAACAGATACATGATACATTTTTTTTATGCAATGGAAATGGTTGAGAACAGACATTATTGACTGTAAGAGACATAATCAGCAGTGACTTAACAAATTAGACTTAATTTTCAGTTTTTGTTCTGCAAACAGTCTGTGTTGACATAGAGTTTGACAGACATGAAAGGTCTAACAAAAAGAGGTTACTGGTTGAGTGGATGTGTAGGATCCAGCATTTTTGGAGTTTTGATGTTGACCATTCTTTTTTGATTCTGCTTCTACTGACTCTAACTAAACTAAAATGCTGCAGTGCCCCTTTAAAGACCTTCAAAATGTCTTCAAAAGCCCCCCATGGTGATTATATATACTATAGCCTTATAGTAGGCTTAACAGCAATATTGGATTTAGAGGATATCTTTATCTAGGTGAAGAGCCTTCGATTTGTCAGGTATGTATTGTATTCACTGTATTGGGCTAAAGCATTGCCATCTTGTTAATTCATCCATATATGATTTTAAAAGTGAATTAATAGAAAATGTACCATATCCTAATATAGATTATTGACCTTATACATTTCAGCAACACAAAGTTCTCCGACTCTGATATTTTGTCTTTTAACTTCCTGTCTACACCAGAAGTTTGACATCTGCTGCTTGTCATTACACTGTGCCTACATTTTAGCAAACAACTGAGCAGTTTTAGAACAGAATATATAGCGTGAAGGCCTGAAAGAACTTCAGCAGTCTGACAAACATACAGACTGCTATTTATGTAGCAGTACTAATTAGATCAGTTCTGGTGCACAGCTCTGGGATCAGCCTGTCATCTTACTGATATATTAATCATGGTTACTGGTGAGAAGGTGTTTTGTTATGTGTTGTAGTTTAATTATTGTTGATAAATCAGCGTAAAACAAAATCTGCTGATTTTTTGTGAGGATTTGTGAACAATGCAAATAAGTTATTATATTGCATCATAATACTGATAAGTATGAAGATGGTCTTCTTATCGAGATGGAGATGGCTCACATTCACCGTTATGTCAATGCCTGTGAGTATAGTGTGTGTATGAGTGTGCATGCCTGTCATGTGTTTATGTATACTTATCCAGCAACAAATATTGTTAACCTATCAGAAATGGAGGCCAGCCTTTCAAGCTCACCTGGTTTATTTCAGTCTGTTCTGCAGGGTTTTACAAGGGCTAAAAATACAAAATGCTATAATGGAGTTTGTCATGCGGAGGAAGTTGTTAAGGCCTGGAGGTTGGCTCGGTAAATACTCCAGGCAACTGTCCATGTGAGGACTTAGGAATAGCTTGCCTGTTTTGAGCTAGCCCACAAGCAGAGTTTAAATAAAAAGAGCCCGGGGACACATTAACAGCTGTTATTGTGAGAGGAACATATATTTAAAAAATAGTTTCTGGTTTGGCTGATGTGTCTATCTATGATATGCACCTTCGGTCATAATGAGGTGTTTTGACCGTGATTGCTGACATTTATCTAACTGCTAACAACATTCTCTCCAGCTCTGCCTCTCTAAACATTTAGAATATAAGGACTAATTTGTGTTGCAACTATGGCAAACAATTCATCTTTCTGCTTTGGTTTCTTAGCCACTTCTGGCAAATACTCTAACACTGACATGCAGTGTATCACCAGCAGCTATTTTCTTTGGAAAAGCTCATTGGCACAGACAGAGCTGACAAATGAAAGATTTTATTTCATTTTAAGGTCATGTTGAAGGTGAAAAGTGCAGATGTCATTGGATGGGATAAACCTGGCAGCTATTTGCACCACCAATGATGCACAGTTAATCTAACACACCCACACACACACACACACACACACACTACGTGTACATGCTGTTTGATGGTTTTGGGCCAGGGACAGAAGCACCTCTGGGTTTTGTTGTTAATAACAATTGGTCTGTCTGTCTGTCTGCTCTGCCATCTAGCTTGCTGCAACTTGTAAGCAAGAATCTGCCTTTGGTTTTACAAACATAAGTGCTTATCACAAGAATGCTTCAACATGTACACTTCAAACCTATGCGAGCAAGGCAGCTCCACTGCTGCAATAAACTGTACCTGATATTCTCAGGGAAATGCTGGACCTTTTCTCATTTATGCATTTGAATGTTATGCTTGTACACTCAGAAAATATACTTGTTTTCCATCTTCCACAGAGTCAGACGAGATGATTGATATATGATATATATTATAAATATGATGTGATGCAAACTTCCTCTAGGGCTCCAGTTTCCCATTCACGCATTAATTTCCCTGCCCTGATGTATGGCAGCATTTTCTGTGTGTATGATCATAGTGTCCACGAGTGGATGCTGGCCAAAAGAGGACACACAGAGCTTAATTTAGAGCCAGTACTTTTAAAGCATTTTAATATTACTTCAAATGAAGTTATACAATATGCAATTAACTTAAAAAATGACTCCACTTTGTATTTTCTTTCCTGATGGGCCCCCGTCGGAGCCATTCAATACATACTAATTCAACACTAGCTTGTTCCTGATCCTGCCTCTTCTAACAAAAGAAATGGTGGGATTCATGGGTGATTGGCTGAGAAGCCAATGGAGAGTTAAGCATTACCACAATATTAGCCACTGACCTTGGCATGTCCGTTCATCAGTGAGCAGTTTGTGGCCTTTCTGGCAACTGCATTCGAATGAGCCCACTGTGTTCCGGCAGAAGTGATCACAGCCTCCGTTGTTTTCCTGGCACTCGTCAATGTCTGAGTGGAGAAAAGAACAGAATGATAAACAGAGAGACAATCAGTAAAAACACGTTTGTTTCAAACTTCAACCCATGATTAGTATGTTCACCTGATTCTACCTAATTCAACAGTATAAAACACAAAAACTCATTATTACTCCAAATCTGCATCAGACCGATAAACTGAAAGGCAACAGAGAAGGCAACATTTATCTGGTTCAAGCTTAAAATCTGTATAAAGCCGTTGGTGAAAAGACATGTTAGATGGAGGGATTTCTTTCTTTTTGCCCTTTATTTGTGTGCTTCAGTAGGCAAACAGAGTTGGCAGTGCTGAAAGACTGTCCTTAAGTTTCCACCTTATTTTAAAGCAGAATGCCATCATGCTGGAGCAGGAGCTCAGCCAGGATCTACCCACACAAACCAGACCCAGAGACACACACTGTCTATAATGACTATCCTTCTGCTGTCGTATAACATGCAAGCTTTGCCGGTTTCAATATGTCATGTGATTTTATGTTTTAATTTCTTTCTCTGTCCTTTAATCTTTCTATAAACCTTTCTAAAAAAGGTGCAGTATTTCATCATGGTGTGTCAATTGGACTGGTACATTTAGTCTTAATTTAACAGGGCTCCAGCTGGCAGCATGGATCAGTCTTTGGAGGATTGTTCCTAGGGATCCCACTGTTGCATCCCATTATACGCTAGTTACCTGGAACTAATGGAGTCTAGCTGCTGGGAGAAAGCAAGAGGATAGATAAGTTTATTATTATTATTGAAAATGTGTTCCGAGATAAACATAATGCCACCTGATTTACTGAACATAATGCAGATAGTATCTGCTAAATGTTTACTGACGTACGTATTCCATTTGTTTTCCTTCTGATAACATAACAACAAAAGCATTTATATTGAAAAAGTAAAGTTATTTGACGAACAAAACACAACTAGTTTATTACGTTTAACCAAAACCACAATCTTACCGTAACAAAAGTACTTCCTTCATTGGAAACTTTTAAAAACATAATAGCAATTACGTTCCTGCAAATCACATTTGGCAAAACAATTTAATAGAATATAAATGTAACTTCTAAGAGGCAGGGTTGCTGTTTTTATTTCTAATTTGAAGTCATAGATTAAAGTTTTGTGTTTGATTTTGATGATTTTTACCCTTTGGCAGGTGAAGGCACTAAGTTTAGTAAGTTTTAAAGAAGAGAAAGAACAGATAATCATCTGTATGTCTCACTACAAAATGTAATAGAAAAGATTGAAAGTAAAGAAAACTGAATGTTCAGGGAAGCATTATTAAAATCACATCTTCTGCATCTGAGCCTTGTAGTATAAAGAATTGAAAGGTGATAGATGTCTGCTCTGTGGTCAGCCTGATTCATTCCTATGTTATAGTTATTGTAATAGTTTTCCATGTGAATGTACAAACTAAATGAAGATGAAGGAATCATTGAACCTCATTCCCTCGCCTCATCCAGCCTATGGTGAGCCCAGATGAACCAAAACAATGTAATCATGTCCTCAACCCTTTTTTAATAATCAGTTACTTTTTCAAACAGGCTAAATACATTCCACTACCCCTTATCTCTCATTTATAGCATGTGCACTCTACCACATCATGATGTTTTTCCATTTGCAAAACAGTGTTTCTAGAGGAGGAGAAGGGCAAGTTGGAGAAATCAGGCTAGAAAGATTTAGAAGGTGGAGGCGGAAAGGGTGGGGGAGGAGGAAGAGCAGGAGCAAAAGAGGAGAGAGAGGGGACAAAAGTCTGGCAGATTACACAGACTAAACCGTTTTTGATTGGTGCTCTAAGCGATGAAAACTGAGGGATTAACACCTAAACCCTCAAGCCAGGAAATAAATCGAGCAAGACACCACAGAGAAACAGAAGAAGAGGAGAGAGGCATAAAGAAAAAAGGGAGGAAGGGGGGGTTTAGAGAAGGGAGATAGAGGAGGCAAGACAGAGAAGAAGAGGGAAGAAAAGGACGAAGAAAAATAGAAGGAAAAAATAAAACAAGACAGATGCGTGAAAGAAGGGAGAACTTTTTCAAATTTTAATTTTCTGTTTCTTTGCAACACTAATACACATTTCAATAAGAAACCCTTTGAATTTGCAGATTATGGCTTCTGCTTCTCCAACTTGGCTGACCATCAATTGCCCAGAAAATATATTCTGGCTACTCGTCTTCATGTGAATGGCACCCAAAACAGACAGTTTGCTAACCCACAGTCCT
>JAVQJD010055493.1:0-12353 GCA_036023655.1 Nannoperca australis
TTGTCAGACACTCTTTGCGTGTACAACAGTTGGTCCTCTCTGCGCAGAAAGCTTAATAAATACTCAAAATACTTTGTTGTTTCAGAAGGTTTTCATTTTCCAGATTTCCACCACAGAAGCACATGTGATTTATTGTTAAATGTGTGTTTTAGGTGAACCCTAGCCGTCTGCCTGTCGTGGTTGGTGGTCTCTTGGACGTGGACTGCTCAGAGGATGTCATCAAGAGCCTGATCCTGGTTGTCAGGGGACAGTTCTCTACTGATGAACTGGTCGCTGAGGTGGAAAAGAGGAACAGGTGCTGCACTGTTCCACCTACATGTTCCTTAAACATTACAACAAAAACAGTTTAGGTCATTTTGTCTTTCCTGATAATGACATTTTGACTACAATTGGAAAAGGTTTATTATCAGGATAGAAAATGTTGTTGTATGGAATACCAAATGGATAATATTTGACATTAGGACAACTTTTTGTCAGTCACCTATTTGACTTAGAAATGTAGGATTATTAATGCTGTGATAACAGCATTGCTTCATTATTACTTTTATCTAACAACAACTTGTGTGATTGCTATTCTCTAGTAATATTAGTAATTACAAATGTCAGATTGTTCATTTATTCTCCTCATAAATGGTCTGCTTTCTATTTGTGATTTAGATTTTTTAATTAAACAGTAAGGAACATTTAGCAGGAATATATTTATTACTGCTCATTACAGGAGAGTAACCAATTTTAAAAGTAAGAGAAGACACAGTTGTCAGTTTTGCGGGTTGTTGTGTTACAGTGGCAGTGAGTAGTGGAAAACAAGACGTGATTGGGGAGTAACACGTCAGGACAATGTCTAAAACATTGCTTGTAAATTACAGCAGAAGAATCTGACTTATTTAACATAACAAGCCCAAAGCAGACCACCACACCCTGTCTACTAGTTGTCCAAGTAGGATTTGAGTTGTGCTTTATCCCCATCTGCAAAGTCAAAGTCTACTCAAAGTCCTGACATCCCGTTTGTCTTACAGACTGAAGCTGCTGCTGCCCTGGCTGGAGTCTCGTATTCACGAAGGCTGTGAAGAGCCCGCTACCCATAATGCCCTGGCCAAGATCTACATTGACAGCAACAACAACCCCGAACGCTTCCTGAGAGAAAACCCGTACTATGACAGCCGTGTGGTGGGAAAGTACTGTGAGAAAAGAGACCCCCACCTGGCCTGTGTGGCCTATGAGAGAGGACAGTGTGACCAGGAGTTGATCAATGTGAGGATGACTTTTTGCACTTGCAGGCATCTCACCTGTGTATCTAAATGTCTGGTTCACTTCAGAAGTACATTAATCTGCCTTCACTACAGCAGGAAGAATTGCCATTTTCTTCTTTTTATGTCAGGTCTGCAATGAGAACTCCCTGTTCAAGAGCTTGTCTCGCTACCTGGTCCGCCGCAAAGACGCTGATCTGTGGGCCAGCGTGCTGCTGGAGAGCAACCCCTTCAGACGACCACTCATTGACCAGGTAAAGTCTACACAAGACGAGTCTTATCATTTGGTACAAGTGCCTGGTCCTTCTCTAAGCCTCTATTTCTTTGCCTCTGCAGGTGGTGCAGACTGCACTGTCAGAAACCCAGGACCCAGAGGAGGTCTCAGTCACAGTCAAGGCCTTCATGACCGCAGACTTGCCCAACGAGCTCATTGAGCTGCTGGAGAAGATTGTGTTGGACAATTCCGTCTTCAGTGAACACAGGTGTTTAGCCGTAACATTTTGGATTTTTCTCTGTGTTCCCATGAGTCACTTCAAAATCCAATTGCAAAAGCTAAAGTGTGCTGACCTTTTCTTCTCTTTCCCACAGAAATCTGCAGAACCTGCTGATCCTAACGGCGATCAAAGCTGACCGTACCCGTGTGATGGAGTACATCAGCAGGCTAGACAACTACGACGCTCCGGATATCGCTAACATTGCCATCAGCAACGAGCTCTTTGAGGAGGCCTTTGCCATCTTCAAGAAGTTTGACGTCAACACCTCTGCTGTGCAGGTCAGTCTATAGCTCTTTAACAGCTACACTAATACCTTATTGACTGAAGAAGTGTTGATCATCCATGCTTTTTGTTTTTTACATAGGTGCTGATCGAGCACATTGGCAACCTGGACCGGGCCTATGAGTTTGCAGAACGCTGCAATGAGCCGGCTGTGTGGAGCCAGCTGGCCAAGGCTCAGCTGCAGAAGGACTTGGTTAAAGAGGCCATTGACTCCTATATCAAAGCCGATGATCCCTCTGCATACATGGAGGTGGTACAGGCTGCTGATAAGAGCGGTAAGGAGATTCGTTGACCTCAAGTAAGAAAAAGAAAAGTAGCAAACTTGGTTGTGATATAATTTCCCAGTGTCTAAGGACATGCTGATCTGCAATCTGACAATGAGGCATAGCAGAGGACTTTCAAACACTGAGCAAAGTGTAGAGGGAAAGAATACCACCTGACTTATTGTGAGCTGATCAATCACTATGAACAGAATGCAGGGCTTCTGTGCAGCTTCGATTTGAAAGAAGTCAATACACGGCACATCAGCAGTTGTGGAGTTTGTTGTTTGGGTTTTGGACTTCAGGGCTACTGGCTGATAGTTGCAGCAGTTCTATATTGAAAGTGCACACTATCAGCATAAAACGCAGGTGAGGCAGTGCTCTACATCTACCAAAGAAGAAAAGGATTCATGTAGAAACTAGGTGCACAGAGACGTCATTATCGGTCTGTTCAACCAACAAAATGATTTCTGTTTGTTTTATACCGGAAGTCACTTCAAATCGGGGATTTCTTTTTTCCTACAATTCATTGGCAATGCAATTGTCGGACCTTCAAAGCATTAAACTGAAGTAATATTGGCATATAAATAATTATGAAATATATTTCACATCCTCATATTATCATTTATTTGTTTATGACTAACCATACTATGTTTTTATGAATTGTCTGATTTTGCATTCATACACCAAAATCCCCCCATCTGACACTTAGATTCAATCCGTATCTGTTCGGCAGGACAGACTCTGCACAGGAATTTACTATTAAATGACTAGTTAGGGAAATCAAAGTCCTGTGGACATTTAATGTTGTGGCCATGATATGCTACAATGATATGAACAAACATAATGGCTGACATGTCTATCATGGAGCTGACTTTTTCCTCCCTGGATATGAGCGAGCAACTTTGGGAAGAAGAAAAATCTTTCCATTGCAGTATTTCTGCTTTCCTGAATAACGTATTCGGATACTGTCCATGTGTTTCAGGTAACTGGGAGGACTTGGTCAAATTCCTTCAGATGGCTCGTAAGAAGGCCCGTGAGTCCTACGTGGAGACCGAGCTCATCTTTGCCCTGGCCAAAACCAATCGCCTGGCTGAGCTGGAAGAGTTCATCAACGGACCCAACAATGCCCACATCCAGCAGGTTAGCTAAGCTCTCATACAGCCCTGTGTGAATAAACGGTCAGGTCAAACACTGAATACCATGTCTTCATTGTATCTGTTATTTAGGTTGGTGACCGCTGCTATGATGAGAAAATGTACGATGCCGCTAAGCTGTTATACAACAACGTGTCCAACTTCGGTCGCCTGGCTTCAACTCTGGTGCACCTCGGGGAGTACCAGGCTGCCGTGGACGGCGCCCGCAAGGCCAACAGCACCCGCACCTGGAAAGAGGTGTGCTTCGCCTGTGTGGATGGAAACGAGTTCAGACTGGCCCAGATGTGCGGACTCCACATCGTGGTGCACGCAGACGAGCTGGAGGAGCTGATCAACTACTACCAAGTAAGATGGAAATTAAGGCTTTTGTTTTGTGTGTATGTTTGTTTTCATCTTCCAGAATAATACACAGGTGTGCAGTGTTTGCATTTAGTTTACCTTATTATACCATATCATTTTGAGACATGCAACTTTAATACATGGATAAACGCACATTTACCACATCGCATCCTCCCTCTTCTCTCTCAGGACCGCGGCTACTTTGAGGAGCTGATCACCATGTTGGAGGCCGCCCTGGGCCTGGAGCGCGCTCACATGGGGATGTTCACGGAGCTGGCCATCCTGTACTCCAAGTTCAAGCCCCAGAAGATGAGGGAGCATCTGGAGCTCTTCTGGTCCAGAGTTAACATCCCGAAGGTCCTGAGAGCGGCGGAGCAGGCTCACCTGTGGGCCGAGCTGGTCTTCCTGTACGACAAGTACGAGGAGTTCGACAACGCCATCATCACCATGATGAACCACCCAACGGATGCCTGGAAAGAGGGGCAGTTCAAAGACATCATCACCAAGGTAGTTTGATTTGATGTCAAAACTAAGATTGGGTTTTATTATTGTTATATTTTTCTTTTTTCTGAGACAAAAATGTGATTTTGTGATTTTTTTTTTTTGAATAAAAAATACAATTGAAGACAAATAATAATCATAATGCATCATTCTGCTGTACATTCCCTGATCCAGTGTTTATGCTTCTTAAATGACTAAATGTCTTTCCCTCTGCACCCTGTGTAGGTGGCCAACGTGGAGCTGTACTACAAAGCCACCCAGTTCTATCTGGAGTTCAAGCCCTTGTTACTGAATGATTTGCTCATAGTGCTTTCCCCCAGACTGGACCACTCCCGCGCTGTCAACTTCTTCAGCAAGGTACACTTTAATCTCTCATTATGAAAGAGGAGTGTGATAGGAATATGTCCTCTGTTGGTAGCAAAAAGTGCTTTTCCATCCTCCTATTTTTAACCTGCCATACCTGAGTGGTAAACACTAGAAATTAGTTTTTATGCTTTGCTGAGGTGGAAGTTATAAGTTATTGTACTGATAAAAGCAAAATGTGAAACCGTCGAAGCAAATACATCATGAAGCATGGGAATTAAATCATCGCTGAAACGATGGTCGACTAAAACATCAGATCTGTGTGGACCAATAGTTAGACTAACCTTCCTCAAATGAACAATGAATATTTTCATTGTGTTTTCCACACAGTTTTCCATTGTTTGAGATTCTTTAATATCTTCTTGCATGCACCTTCTCATTCTGGATGGTTTAAGGGCACCTGACTGGGAAATTAGCGCCACCATCTGTTTCTTTGTGCACACAGCTTCTAATACTCACATTACAGTAGAGGATGGGAACACGCTTGAATTTGCATTTCATTTGCAGAATTTCTGGAAAGTCGATTTAAATTTGGATGCAAACTTGGTCAGTAAGATGATGACTGTACATGTGTGTCAACAGGTGAAACAGCTGCCACTGATCAAACCCTACCTGCGGTCAGTACAGAACCACAACAACAAATCAGTCAATGAAGCACTTAACAACCTCTTCATCACAGAGGAGGACTATCAGGTGAGAGTTTTTGACACTGCTCCTGTTTCTAGTGAAAATATTTTTATTCCATTAATGTCATTATTCTTCTCTGAATTAATTCCTCCCCCTTCTTCTGTCCGACTCGTGTTAGGCACTGAGGACATCAATAGATGCATACGACAACTTTGACAACATCTCACTGGCCCAGCGTTTGGAGAAGCACGAGCTGATTGAGTTCAGGAGAATCGCTGCTTACCTCTTCAAGGGCAACAACCGCTGGAAACAGAGTGTGGAGCTCTGCAAGAAGGACAAGCTCTACAAGGTGCTTTTTTTCCACCCTAACATTCACCTTTACATTCATGTTTCTGATACGCTGCCTAGCTTGGCTTAGACCATCCCTGAACTTGGTCGTGCCGTGTCTCCCCTGCAGGATGCCATGCAGTATGCGTCAGAGTCCAAGGACACCGAGCTGGCAGAGGAGCTGCTGTCTTGGTTCCTACAGGAGAACAAGAGAGAGTGTTTCGCCGCCTGCCTGTTCACCTGCTATGACCTGCTGCGGCCTGACGTGGTGCTGGAGACCGCCTGGAGGCACAACATCATGGACTTTTCTATGCCATACTTCATTCAGGTCATGAGGGAGTACCTCAGCAAGGTGGGTCGGCTCTTTCTAGGCTGGAGGCCATATAGCTGTCATGTCACATCACTGCTGTCATGGATCAGAACAAATGGTTTAGTTCATTTTATACAGACTCGTGCCGGTTTGTGACAGATGATAGACAAGTAATCTAAACCAGGTCAGCACTAAGGATGCTGATTTAATATTCTTAATCCATCCTGTTTTCAGGACTGTTTTTGATTGTGTGAAGAATCAATAATTTAAACCCCAATATAATTGATACACAGTATGTTTTTTTATTTTTTTATCCTCTTTTCCTTTTCTGGTCCTTTGACTAAAACAGATCAACCAACTAGTTATAACTACAACTACAAATAACCAGAACATCTGGCATATAAACTGACATTCATAATCCTTAGTGTTTAAACTGGGAAAACACATTTGTTTTCCTTTGACTTCAGTAACATCGTCAGTATCAAATGAAAGATCTTTCTTTCGTTCTGATGGTCCTACGTTGACCACCTTCCTTTACAGGGAAACATTTGTAATGTTCTTCTATGCTGCACCTCTTCTCTTCCAGGTTGATGCTGTTAAGGAACAGGTGAAAGCTAAATGCTTTGTTTTTGATCTCAAAGTATTGAGCTCGGAAGACTGCAGCCTTGAGTGTGCATGGTTTTAGCTCCACTCGCACTTTGACACAGTCACTGAGCCATCTTTCAAGCTGGCATTATAGTTGTTGGGGAACCTTCTAGATTTGTAGTCTCTAAAAACACTACATTGTCATTAGACACATGTTGTCATGTGGCATTAACCTACACATGTTATGAAAAGAAAAAATCAGGTGTGATTTGTATGAAAATCAAATTGGCTCCAAGACGGGATAGTAATACATATCAGTAAATCATATTACCTGGAACAAGTTGGAGATAAGATGACACAAAATCATGTGGATCTCTGTTTTCTAAACTGTAACGTAGTTAACTGTATATCGATATAAATCTAAACATAAGAGGAATGTTGTGCCAGTAAGGGACGTTAGTTTGCTCCTCTACCCTGTTTAAAGAACTTTAAACCAGCAGCAGACTGCAACAGAGAAAAAACAAAAAAATTAATAAAAATAATCTGACCTGGGGAGTTTGTTGGAGAAAATGCACTGTACATGATGTCTTGAATCAAGGTTGAAATATCTGTTTTCCCCTCTGAATTTCAGAAAATAGCCATTGTGTTGTTTGCCACTGGTGCTCACACAGTGGAGACGCTTCAACAAGTATAATACAATCTCTGCTACTTCACTTAAACGTGCATTTCCTCACAGATATTGGCGCTGCACAATGTGAAGCTGTTGTTGTGTTGGCTTCACCTAGCTTTCTGTAGAAAAAGCCTTGAACTGTAGGGAGCCCCTGGCCTGAGACTCACCCTCCCCCCAACTGCATCTCAGTGCTGCAGCCAGCGGTGCAACACCGAGCATGGGGCTGCTTCTGTTCACAGCAAAGCTTCAGCTTGTTGAGAATGATTGCAGAGAACTACAATGAAAGTGTTTTTCTGAAGAAGCATGGAAAAACTGAATGATCAATGTGCACGATGTGGACGTGCATTGCTGCACTGCTTAGCAAGCCCTTACTTTTGACTCTAGAAATAACCTGGGTGCTGCTGCTTTCCCCGAGGCCCTGATATGTACATTTTGCTTGTTGCTGCATTTGACTTGCTGCCTGAAGAAACTCTCCTTATTCTTTTTATTCATGTATTTATTTCTTACCTTTTTGTAAAGAATTGGATGCTTTGATTGTTACTGTCAGGCAGGCAACTAGCAATTAGTTGGTCTTCTATGCTCTGAATTTGAGGCACAAGAAAGGAGTGAAAGACCTTTTTTTGTCTTTTGTTCCCGACAGTTGGGTTTTGTTTTCTCTACTACTGGGTGAAATGTGCTTAAAGAGGTGGCCCAGATGAGCATCCTTGTCAGAAAAGCCATCACAGATTAGTTAAGGGATATAAATGTTACCGTTTTATTTATTATTTTTTTACTTGTTTAGTATGTTGTTAATATTTACTCATTTAGTGGCTTTGTTGTAAATGCTATCATTTCTTTGTCTTGCAGGTAGATAAACTAGAAACCTCAGAGTCCGTAAGGAAAGAGGAGGAGCAGGCAACAGAGACGCAACCTATTGTCTATGGTAACAGACCTAATGACATCAATGTCCATTTCACTGTCATCAAAAGCAAAGGACACACATGACACTCTTTTGTATCTAGATTATCAACGGTTCCCTTTGGTCATTGAGATTTATTCAACTTTAAATATCAGAATTTATTAAAACTCGTCTTTAATTCTTGTGGATGACACAGTAAATATTCATTAAATATTAATGACCAAATGAGCCACAATCAAAAAAGAGAGATTAAATTAACTCCACTCTACTTCATTAGGTCTGTGTTTGTGTGGTTCAGATTTCATTAATCTAACAACCCTCCAATTGTATTCACATTCTGATTCAAATGTTGTCAAATCTTGATTGGTGCACGGAAGTAGTTTGATAAATGTAACGTATCCACAGTCCCTCAGCAGAACTACTAAAACTTTAAATCTAAAAAACAAGATCAACATACCAATGAGGAAGCACTGTGACCATGACGTTGAAGTTTTATCAGAACTGCAGCTGCTTAGAATAAAACAGTCCATTTACATGTTTGAAACCTATCTTGCAGGCACACCCCAGCTGATGCTGACAGCAGGCCCCAGCGTACCGGTGGCCCCTCAGCAACCTTACGGCTACGGCTACCAGGCGCCTGCAGGATACAGTCAGCCAGCAGCACAGCCAGGCTTTGGCTACGGCATGTAAAGACCCCCACCCCCTTCTCTCCACATGCAAGCTGGAGCTACCATCCATCCATCTTCCACAGTCCTTCACCAGACCATTATTGTCTCTCTGCCCTCTACAGGGAGCGAGGGAGAAAACAAACTTCAGATTTTTTTTTTCCTTCCCCCCCCCCCCCCTTTTTAAACTGTCATGAAGGACTCAGTTGTATTTCTTTTGTCAAAGAAAAAGATTGAATCACAAAGATTAATTTTCTCACATTCCATATTGACTAGATTAATTTTTCTTTTGTCTATTTTATTTGAATGGGAAAAGGTTTATGTACAATGGGGGGCTTGTGGGAAGAGCTAGTCCTCTGCTGTTTAAAAAAAACAAAGGTCTGTTGTGAAAGCATTTGATTTGCACTCTGTAGTGAGAAGAAATTAATGTAGAACCTCTTCCTTTTTGATGTGTGTGAGCAGCTTATTCTGTCCGACTGTAAAATGCATTTAATTATTGTATATTCAGAAACAAAAAACGCTACTATGTTCTTCTATATTCGAACATGAGACTGCCGCTTCCATGATCACAATCCTGAAACACTACTTTGTATCATTCATGCCTCCCCACCACCAACCCCACACACCCACACACACACACTTCAGGGCTGTTTCTTGAAGAAAACCTGAGAGTATTTTACATACGATTTACAGGAAAGTTTGAATCTTTCCAGCTAAGCCTATGCAGAACTCTCCAAACAAATTAGCATTCAGACGACATTTCCATGTGCTTTTTAAATACTGCTCTAACGTGCAACCATTCCACCTCCGGAGGGACTGCAGACTTGTTTGTGTTTGACTAACTTGCCCCATGCGCCTCCTTTATTCTGCGGCTTGTTTCTGCTGGATATCATTTTAGGTCACTGTTATTGAGTGTGCAGGAAAAGTTTTCAAACTTTCTTCTCATGTCCTGTCGAGGGTTGCCTTTAACCTTTTTTGAGTTGACCCATTCATCCAATTCCGAAACAATATCACAGGACGTTTGGTAATTTGAAGTTTTTATCAAAGGCTTGCGTGTATACAAGAAATCAATCATTAACTCCTTGGAACTTATATTCTTATCTAAATTACCTTAGATTTAAATTGTGCACTTAAGATAACTTGATTGTGCATTTTCAGGATCATAATGAATGAAACAGCGGTTTTGTTTTCCACTTAAAAATAAAAGCTTCTTGTTTGTCAAGAATAGTCTGATTGTGTCTTACATGTGCTGGAGTAAAGGTACAGGTATTATTTGCCTTCCGTCCAATGATACTGCTGCACATTCAGCCCCCCAAAAAGGGAAGTGGTTCTGATAGAAATGGTAACTACAGAGCAGAGTGATCACAGGCTGTAAAGTGTATGGAAGAGATGCTGTAGTTTGTAGTCCAATGTACTATTGTGCAAAACAATGTAATGACAGTCCTAGAAGAATGACTTCCATAGGCTGACCTTGCAGGGCAAAGGTGAACTCTGACCTGGGAGTCTGCCAGAGCTGACCCAAAGATTGCACCGAAACAGGAAATACATTTTAGAATGTTCAGGCTCCAGCTGAAGTGAATGTCAGATATCTGAGATTTGATACCTTAAAACCAACTTGTTGAGTAACATCTGCAGTAGACCCCTATGTTGAGCTTATGTCTCAGATTTGTTGACTCAGAGCTCTTGATTCAGTAATGTCCATTTTTGGTCATATTGTGATGTTGGATTAATGTGTTCCTGTTAGTGTCTACCTTGTGTAATGTCTGAGACTCACTTAATACATGGTGCAAATCAGAGGGTGCTGAAAGTAAAGCAGACGAGTAAAGTCGCATCTGGTATGTTACTGCCAGTCATGCCCCACAGCGATGCATCTCATCTCACAACAGCTGCAAGACTGTGACCTAAGATACAAGTAGGTGCACACAATAACACATGTTCATGCTAAAGGATTAGGTGGAAGCATTTATATATTCACACTATCTACAAGCATCAGATACTGAAATGCAGCATTTAATGGCAGGAAATTTTTTTATTCTAAACGACATCCGGTTGCATTATTACCGGATAATGTAATAATCCAGAAATAGCTCAATGGTACATAGATATGTAATCAGCTCAACTGCATAAATTATATAAATAAATTACATTTCAGAATCCATTTTGTGAGATTATGACTTCTTGGTTTTTATTGATATTCTTTATATAATAATTTTGGGACCATACTTCGTATAGACCTTTTTCACAGCAGACAGACTGTATTCCATTTATATTAGCCAATTCAAAAGGCACTGGTACTTTGCCTGCTGGCTCACTGTAATGGCTTGGATTCTAATGAGCTCAACAACAATCAATTTCACGTTTCCTCTGAACATCATGTCTTCAGACAGGCCTTGGCAGACTGGTTCATGTAGAGGAGTGGAACCTTAACAGTGTTGAACTATCACAGTAAAGAAATACCCATCAAGCTGTTATTACTGATATTCATAAGTCAACTGGTTGAGGAAAAAACCAAAACCTGCACATTTCAAATAAGGAATGAGTCAATCGTATAAAAATAGAAACTCATGGTAGACCAACTTAGTTTACATTGCAAATAATTCCAATAACAAAGATCAATTGTATACAAACTGGGACTCTTAATACAGCTTCAAGTCTCCAGTGACTCTGTCGATCAGATCCGCTGGGCCTGGACCAATACCCAGCACGGTGCGCGATCCGGGTGCAATTTGTGTCCTTCCTGCGTCCTGAATCAGGCTGACAGGAAGCCCCACTTCTTTGGCATGAGCCAGCAGATCAATCAGTGTGTCCTCGTCGGGGGCCTTCACCACCACCTTGGGCTGGCCGCAGTACTCCCACTGTTTGAGCAGCTCAGGGTTCCTGCGCTGAACCTGTTTGTAAGCGGATACAGCAGCATGGGAGCACTGGGCAGCGACTTTTCCTTTGCCCATCTTCAGGTCATTACGGACCACTAGTATCATCTTGAACTCTCCTCCTTCTCCCATCACGCTGGCTTCACCTGAGCCGTTCCCCATCTCTGCCTCCAGGCTTTTGGATGTCGGGCCAAAGAGAGCTCCAAGGCGCCAACCGAGGAAGAGCCCGCAGCCCAGCCCTGCGGCCACACCCAAGCCCAGTGGACCACATAGCAAATCCATCTCGTTAAACCTGCAACAATGACACTATGTCACATCTACACCTATACTTTTAAAATGCAGAAAGTTTGAGACTGCAACATTAAATCAGCAGCTAACGAAACAATCGTATAAGATGGTCCATTCAGTAACTGTTCTGAAGCTTTATCATATCACACCATGTTCACCAGTTGTCAAGAAAATGTAGACGTTCACATTTCCATTTCACTTAGCACTTAAAAAAACTTTCCTCCATGTTGGCTCAAAAGGTTCATTCTTGAAAGCTCCAGAAAGGCTACTAATTTTGGCTACTTTGTAGAATTTTATGTGTAAAGTACGTTATTTTCTGCTTCACGTAACGTTCAATGTTTAAACATTTCGAACCGTGGTAAAGTTAGTTTTACGTTTGATATTCAACAGATATTCGGACACCCAGTCTCCTCGCCATATTCTGCCGACCTTATGCCGCTTTGTCACGGGGTTGTGACACCCAATTTCAC
>JAVQJD010055496.1:0-35219 GCA_036023655.1 Nannoperca australis
ACACACACACACACACACACACACACACACACACGCATGCACGCACGCACCCACACACACACACACAGAGACACAGACAGACAGACACACACTTGTATGAATCTTAACTGCAGATTGAATTTAAATGATTATCTGTCTCCCAAAAACACACACACACATTATTTGGAAATATAAGTTCCAGTAATAATCAACGACCACAAGAGGGAGACAAAGTGGGACAACATGCATCACATGCCTGAACTCTTATGGAACAACTACATGTAATAAAACATATAATCTAATGGAACAACTACATATACTGCTTCCATTGGTGTGAGATCAATAAAACAGGAATGAACAACATTTATTCTTAGTCGTGACAAACGTGCTTAGCAGACGTGTTGAGCTCCTCTCCTCCTCACTAAGTGTGTCTTTGACCTCTCACCTGGTCTTCTTCACTTGGATGCTGCTGCTCAACTTCTCCAGTACGAACTCCCCGGTGTCGTGGTTAATGATGAGCACGCAGTCCTTCTGGTACGGACGCTTGTTCCCTTTGAACACTGTCATGGGAGGCGTGGAGCCCTGGAAGGACAACAGTAACGAGAATATGTCTCTGTTTGCTCCAGCAGACCTTGAAACACGTTTATTTAAGTAAATGATGGCAATCTGGCTGGATGATTGGTTATTTAGGGGATAATAGCATTAATTACAAAAACATGATTTTACAAAGCCCACCACCTGACGCGTTCCAGACAGCAAACAGACTGTTTCAGTTCATCTCACTGGACATTTAATCACCTATAAAGTATTCATTTATTTTCTTTAAAGCAGGAATAATCCTGCACGAATACTCGGAAATCCTTTTCCTTCACAGTACATTTACACTCATCCAGCAGCCTGCAGCAACACTCTGCAGCAGCAGGGCGTTTAAAGTCAGCGAACAGCACAACAGTCTTACGGGAATGTGAGGTAACGTTATGGTCACTTCATCTCCCTTCCCGACTTGCAGCTCTCCCTCGCAGCTTGTGTCGATTGACGCTGGTTTGAAGTCATCTGAAGAGGAAGAACAAACGTCAGACGTCCAGAAGTCACGCAGGCAAAGCATTCTGGGTGTCGGTGTGTTTAACTGTCTGCAATGTAGAGACTGATACTGGAGTTTAAAGGCCGATTTAGATACTTGAAAGATAAACATAAACACACATACATCAAAAAGAAAAACTCCTCCCCAGTATCAGGGTGGCACCTGAGAGTATTTCTGGTTTCCTTATACACAACACATTGATCTGTCATGTGATCAAAACATCACCATAGATACCGTAGATACAAAACTTTACATGCATCTTTTTCTTCAAACATACAATTTACAAAATCTCCTTTTCCTGAGTTCAGAGAAAATATCTATCAAACACAAACATGTCAGAGGAGGAGCAGGAAGTGGGAGGAGCCTGGCGTGGTCAGAGCCTGCAGGATTGGGTTCAGGTGTGAGCCCTTTAGCACCACCTGCAGCAGAACCCTGAGATGAAATGTGTTCATTCTTGTCGTTATAGGGTTGCTGGATATCTGCTCCCTATGTATTTAATCCTTCGCATGGTCATAACACATGGCACATTCTCTGTTTAGATCTAAAACCAGCATCTATTGGTCCCTGGTAATCAGCAAACCCCCTCTATGTAGTCTGGAATATCAAATGTTTAACATACGTGAAGCTCACACAGGTCTGACCTCTCAAAGTTAGAACATAAACCTTTAAGATGAGGATCTCTTGTAAGAGTTGTGACCACGGTGTGTAATGAGAGCAGCATTTTACAGCTGATGGTGCACGTTGCTTCCTCTTCCTCAAATCAAAATCAGGTTTTGAGCCAGCTTTCTTCATTTTTGTAAGGACCAAAGAATGGAAGTGAACTCTCAAAATCTGAACAAACTGTGCGTGTGTGAACTAAGTTCGTTCTTATTCATGCATCTTTCAATAAAAACAGACATGTACATAACCACAGCAGCAACGGCGTAAACCCGCCAGGAACATGTCAGCAGCACTTTCTGCTCCTTCCTTTATATAAAAGGTACAAGTAGTAATCATTTCACTTATCTGTAACCTGAGAGGTTATCCCAGTGTAGCAGTGGGTGTAACGATGTGTTTCTATTCAAATGACTTCCTTTATCCACATAATTGGCCACACGTCCTCTCCGTCCACGTGAGCCACACAGCAGTGACTTTAACACGCTTCGTGGAGTTACAGTGTTTTTATTTAACACACACAGCAGGTTTTTCACACACTCACATCTGATAGTGTGAAAGGAAGATTTTGGCCTCTTCTCAAAGCTTTCTCCGAGCTTCAAAACATGCTCCTCTTTGTCCAGCAGCGGATTCGTACTCCCGTTCATGTCTCGGTGTCTTTGTGATTTCTTTTTTAAATAAACTCACATTAATGTAATATATTCCAAAGAGTCACGCCGTATGTGGCAACTTCAGGGAGACTGGGATACGAAAAAGGCAACTATAACACAGTTAGCCTTCTGTAGCTAACCATTTAGCAAAACATCCCTTACGTCACTCGGCCACGCCTTTTCCGCTTTTGGTCCGGCTACCAAATGTCACCGAAAAAACAGGCTACGTTACCAAACTATTTTTCCTTTAATAAAATATTTAACAGCCAGTTAAATTAATTTCACGTGGAATTAAGATAATTACGTATGAAGATACACATTACATTTATTTAGTAAGTAACGAGCGATGATCATATTGACGCCAGACGGAAAGAAACGGAATAAATTGTGAATGCTACACGGAAAGATTTAAGTAACGGACAAGATGGACGTCAAATGTGGAAACACGTAACCAGGCGCGAGATGTTTATGTTTCAAGTTAGTTTTAGCGTTGTTTATCATCTAAATAGTATAAGTTGTAAAGGTTTTTGAAACATTAACTTAACTCCCATAACTTAATTAGTAACGTTACTGAGAGAAACTGGGATTCAGCTAAACCCGAGGCTTTTTGACAGCATCATGGCACTGTCGAAGAATGAATGTTTCCCCCCTGGTGAGATTAAAATGACCCCTACTGAAGAAGTGGGAGCAAAAGACGAAATGTGTCCATGTGTCCCCGGACAGAACAAAACATCAGCCGCCAGTTTAACCCCGGAGGGACTGGACAGACTCGGCGGGGAGCGGGATCTGGTGTCCGACTTCAGACAGATGAAGCTGGAGAAAGAAGCTCAGAAAAACTGGGACTTGTTTTACAAAAGAAACACGACAAATTTCTTCAAGGACAGACACTGGACCACCAGAGAGTTTGAAGAGCTCCAGTCGTGCAGAGAGGTGAGGAGGAGATGTGTTAAAGTAGCCCTGACATCTCGCCAAACTTCATTTAAAGAAACGTTTTGTGAGACCTTGCTTATCTGCAAAATGACAAGGTTATTACATGAAATGAGACTTTTAAAAATGTTCAGGGTCTTCAGATCATTTTGGCATATGTATACACCTGTAAATGTTGTGGAAGAAAGCTGTGGGAATGTGGACGTGAGTAAAGTGCTCCAGTGGTATTTGTAGGCAGTCCTCAGTTGTGTCTGTCCTTCCTGGTTTGCAGCTGGAGTCCCAGAGGCTGGTGCTGCTGGAGGCCGGCTGCGGTGTAGGAAACTGCATCTTCCCTCTGCTGCAGGACGATCTCAACATCTTTGTTTATGCCTGTGACTTCTCACCGCGAGCTGTGGAGTTTGTCAAAGTAAGACATCTATCGTACACGTCAAGCATCATTTTCAGTTTCAGATTCTTTGCTACTTGGCTGAGCTGCTGCAGTGGATCTTTTCTTGGCTCATAAAGTCAAAATATGAAGCAAGTCAGCAAATCTCTTTCCAATAATGACACAAAACACAAATGAAGCCACTTTATCTGCCTTCTGTTGGCAGCAAAACCCTCTGTACTGCCCGGAGCGCTGCTGTGCCTTCCAGTGTGACTTGACCAAAGACGATCTGAGGGAACATGTGCTCGAGGGCAGCGTGGACGTGGTCACTCTCATCTTCGTCCTGTCGGCCGTCCACCCCGACAAGATGAAGCTGGCCTTGCAGAACATCAGCAGGGTGAGTGCAGAGACTCGGTGCGGGGTTCCTTTTAAATGCCTGGAAAAGTTTAATTTGATCATTGTGTTATTAACTTTGGGACAAATATACACACAGTCTAGTATAAAGTACAAAGAGGGATTGAAACAGGAACTTACAAATGTTTAAGGTGCTGAAGCCCGGCGGCAGCGTCCTGTTCAGGGACTACGGCCTGCATGACCACGCCATGCTCCGGTTTAAAGCCGGCAGCAAGCTGGGGGAGAACTTCTACGTCCGCCAGGACGGCACCAGGTCCTACTTCTTCTCCAAAGGTCCGTAAATGACTTCAGGGAAGTGGCTTTATGTGTTTGTGTCACTGAGAGAGGAGATATACAGTAGGTAGATGGATAGAGATCCTTTAGAGATTAATATATATTATGAATAAGATAAAAACAAAGCTAGTTTTCACTTGTTTCAGCAGCTAATAAATTTGTCTGTGTATTTAGTTCCCCCCCCCCCTCTGAAGTCGCTCTTCTCCTCCCTTCAGAGTTGCTGGCTGAGCTGTTCGCCGACGCAGGCCTTCAGTCTGTTGCTAACGACTACGTCCTGAGAGAGACGGTGAACAAAAAGGAGGGACTTTGTGTTCCCAGAGTTTTCCTGCAGAGCAAGTTCACCAAACCCAGCCAATCACAGAGCAGCTGATGATGTCACGTGGCCTGTGTCTGTCACCATGTGAACCTCCAGAGGTGCTGAGGAACCTTAACATTAGCACACGCTGCTGTTTTTAATCGAGAGACGCTGTGTTTGGCTCACTGACGGAGGAGCAGCTGCTTCACCCACAGATGAAGGCGGTGCTTCTCCTGGGAGTCTTACAGGTGGAGATGTGTGGAACTATATGAAGCAGAAACGTGCCACCAGGAGCCTGACGGCTCAGTAAAGCCCTCGGCTGGATTAGAACTGAATCTCACTGGTGCTTCAGGTCCGTTTTACCTCCTGGAGCTTCCTGGTTTCTCTGTGAGACTAAACACGTTCTCTGTTGAACAAACGTGTTTTTATTGCTGCAAGTTGAATTTTCTCTTATTCCCACTGATGTTACGTTGACGTGATCATTTTTTAGATGTAAGTACTTTTTAACTTTGTGTGAATTAATTTGACAGCGTTGTCACTTCACACTTTGTCTCACGTCCTGATTGTGGTCCAGTTTGAACACGTCTGCTGGGAACCACAGAGGCAGAGCATGATCCTACAACAACGTGGCCTTGTTCAAAATAAACGGATCAGAAGTCAGATCCGACCTCTCGCTGGTGTTCTTCCCTCACAAACGTCTTTTATAGGTCATTGTGTGTGTTTTTATTTTAACATACTAAGAATCACTTGTTTCACATAAACGTGTCAAGAGCTTTGTTTTCACAGTGGTACCAACAGAGGTGTGACCATCTGTCTGTACAGATCTAATCAGGGTTTGTTTTATTCTGTGCAGCAGCTTCACTCACACTGAAACCATGATGAAGTTACTATTCTGAGTGTCTTGTGTTCTCTCACCACTGACAGTGTAACCGAGGAAGCCTCCAGCCTCCTGGGTGTTTGTTTCACAGCACTGACACGCTGATCTTTTAGAAGAGCGTAAGAATCACACTTCATGTTGTAAATCTTGTTTCATGAATGAAGGGGTTTTGTTAACATTGTTCCATAGTTGTTGATTTATTAATGTGAATTCCAGTTTAACAGTCTGCAGGCACGTTGCTGTGCTTTGTGCTAACGTCAGCATGCTAACATGCTCACAGTCACAAAGATCACTAAAGTTATTACATTTTATCCTTTGGGGAACAGGTCGGGACCACATTTCACAGCAGTTCATCCGTTAGTTGTTGAGATATCTCCTTCATAAGTTCTTATGATTCATCAGATGTTAAGATGATTCAGTTAAACCTGCGAGAGGAAACTGATCATCCTCTGAGGACCATGAATGTTTCAAAGCGTCCAACAGGTGTTGAGATCTTTCAGTCTGGACTGAAGTGGTGGACAAAGTGTTTATCAGACACTTGTGTAGCTTAAAGCAACTGTTCTGAGACGTCTTGTCACTGTTCAAACCCCCGCACAGCGTCCGGAGCCGCTGACGTGTGGTCTTCACACTCTGTGGTTTGGCCGTGCAGCGCTGCACTAGTGTGATGAAAATAACCTGCAAGATGGTTCTTTATGGTTGTGACGGATCAATACAGCTACGATCTGTTGTTATCAGCAGCTGCTCGAATGTGTGTCAGATTACAAATAAACAGCAGATGGATGTGAGGAAGACGGCCAACATCAGAGCAGCTGGGTCTCATTGAAAGGAAGGATTGTCGTAGTGATAATCTGCTCTGTTGAATCCATGTTGTGGCTGAGCCTGAACATGTGGCTTTGTGCTCGAGTTGAGGTTGTTCAGCTGTGAGACGGTGACGGTGCTACTAACAAGCTGCAGCCTTCAGACTAATTTAAGCTGCTGATTGTCACGTGTTGTCACGTGATACTTGTTATACTTTTGGTTTTGTTTGTTGGGTTGAATCTTTTGTTGCAGACGTGTTCTTCACTTTAGACGTGTGGGTCCAGTCTCATGGAAATTGTATTTCTAAATTGCATGATATTATTTTGATGTGGTGCACAGAACCGAATCATTCTGGCAACGCTGCCTTTGTCTGAAAGACATCCACCACGTAGCCCCACAGTGTTGATGGATAAGGTTCCCAGACACGGGCATGTCTGTTCTTTGGCTAAGATACCTGACAAAGTGCCGCTAAAGCAAGTACAATAAATGATGCATCAAAAAGACGAAACACGTTTGCTTTGGAATAAATCATCTTTGTTTAATTGATTGCATTTATTAAAAATACAACAAAGACTTCTGGGAATCGTAGTCTGGTGCACGTTTGAATCCTGTGGTCAGTCAGATGTTTAATCTGCAGGAGAACAGAACAGAACGAGGCGTCAGTGCATCAGTTCAAACAGTTTAAAATGGCCGTTTCACTTCTAAACCACTGGAAGAATAATATCAGTTCTGCAGGCGTGATGAAGTCAATAGGATTTGTCCTCTGGGGACCATGAATAACTATGTTTCGTGTTAATGTAATGAGATTTTTCTCCTTGACAAAGACAAATACCTTGAACATTGATGTAGATGAAATGTCCCATTGCCCCCTCTCCATTATCTTCACATTCAGCCTTACACTGAAATCTCCCGTTGTCCTCTGGTGTCAGGTTGAGGATCTCTGTCACCACTTGTCTGCGTCTTATCGTGTCGAGGTCGGTCTCATTTACTGTTGTGAAGTACTTCCTGGGGTCAGTCAGCGCCTGGGTTTGATTGTACCATACGGCGTGCAGCAGACCGCAGGTGGTGGTGTTGTAATGTACGTAGCAGGAGAGTTTGACCGAGGAGCCGCTGGCAACAGTGAAGGTTCTCTGTGGGTAACGGACCTCTAAGGTAACTAGAGCACAGAGGAAACAACGTGATCAGACACTTCCCACTTTGTTTTAGTCTTATTAAGTGACTTTATTTGAATTAAAAGAGTTCTTTTGGGGACATGGTCGTCTTGTATTTCACTTTCACATGTTTTGCGAGGTGAAATGGCGCAGCAGCTAGCTCTGCTGCCCTCACTGCTAACAGACCTTCACACCGAGGCCACGTAACGAGGAAACGAGCCGCGTGGACATCAAGCTGCTCCAGGTGATCACTACTGTGCACACCTGGTGATGGAGCCTGTGATTTGTGCACCGGGAAGGAGCTGTTTGGAGTGTCGGGCTCCACCTTCAGCCTCACTACGAATCCTCTGCTTTTGAAAAACACTTGAACCTTCCAAAAGAAATCAGCAGGAGAAACGACGAGGCGCAGTAATCTGCAGACCGAATGTATTTGTGAGCGGTGTGAAGGTGCTGCAGCAGGAGATGGAGGCCATCGATGGCTCCACTGGTGAAGGAGAAGCCAGAAGATTTTCACTGAGCCATGTGGTCTTACTAAGAAAACAGTGCAAGCTGCTGCACTGAGGCAGTTTACAGAAAGGTTTTCAACTTAAGAAACATCCTTCCTGTAAGTTTAATGTGTTTGGCACTTCAGTAAACCACTGCAGCAAAGTCTCTGTCACATGCAGATCTATTCTGGGCTGCATGCTTCTGCAGAGCATCCCACGCAGTCCATCCATTACACCACAAGCAGTCACTGTATGTGTGGCCAATACCACATGTTCAGCTCTCTGTGAGGAAGCTTTAATTACATTTCATATTTTAAAGACTTGTAAGTCACACTGTCATGATAGTGTTTTTCAATTCTCATAACTCCAAGCTTTCCTTTCAGCCTGTTTGCTATAAAACATCTGTAAATATGTTCAAATGTATTACTTCTGTCTTCTAATCAACGACAAAGACTGTCTTGTATCAAGAAAACCCAGACTGTGAAATTAAAAGTGTACTAGCCTTGGTCCCCGGCACACGGCCCACACAAGGTCCCCAGCAGCAGCAGCACCGCGGGTCCAGTAAGACGAGTCATTCTCCAACATGCACACTGGAAGGTTCCTCTGAAGGTGAACACGACGACAGAGTGTCAGAGCAAAGCGGTTACTGATCACATTCACTGAGCGGTGTGATGGTGCGGGGGTGGAGGAAACAGCACAGTTTCTCTCAGACCACCACCCTTTAGCACTTTCCTCTGATCTCTGACATGTATCCTTTCTGTTTTCTGTTTGCACTGAAAGGCGTTGCATAATAAAATGTTTGTTGTCTTGAATGCAGCGTTCGGGTTCACAATTCTTTTGTCATCTGTCAGAGGACATTTAAGTTATTCCAGGTCTTAAAATGTTCGTTTACTGATTTTGCTGTTCAGAAAGTTCAGAAAAACACCAAGATCACATTTTTCTTCTGTATCTGCTTCTTCAACCACTTCATGTATCTTTAAACTATCATTGCAGCAAAATCTAATCATTAGATGATCAGTAATTGATTTATAGCGTGAGTGCCTCATGGCATATATGCATGATTTGTGTACGTATGGATTCTACATCTGGTCCCCGCAGATTGTTTCCAGTGATTAAGGTCTGTTGCTGTCATGAAGCTAACCGCAGACTTTGTTGGTGGGGACTAAAGGTGGTATTACAGTATTACAGTACCTGTCTGAATCAGATGGAACCCAAAATCTTAAAAAAGGGGGCAGTGACCTAACAGCAGAGAGGAAAGTTTATCACACAACACCAGCAAACAAAGGCTCCAAATCATCTGAAACTCTGTGTTGACCGACAGGTTGATGAAATAACGATTCACTCAGGAAAACAGGGAAGACAACTTCTTTGTTGTCATCACAAACAACAAAGACACTGACTAATCTTTTCCCTGCAACCCAGTCACGACACCTACTTTCTACTACTTCCTGTGTGTCAGACGAGCTTCCAGATAAAATGTTTGCTCACTTCTTTTCATGCGTCTGTTACCCGGGTGCTGCCATGACCTTACAAACTACTACTTCTTTTTTAAATCTTTGGATTGGTGACACAACTGTCATTGGGAAATTGTTAGCCATAAATGGACAATGATGAATTTAGATACACCCCCCCCACACACACACACACACACACACATATATACACATACATCCAACCCCCAGAAAAGACAGCTGGAGAGTAGAAGTACAGCACAGTACAGGTGGTTCACTGTCAGAAGAGCGGACATGAGACACTACGTCAACTCACCAGCTGACGACGGGAGGAAGAGTTCAGGTCAGAACTCCTGTTATCTCCAGTGTTTCTGTTCTATTTATATAACTGACCCTGTCACGTTTTTGCTTTATGTAGGCAGCTTGTAATCTTTTGATGCATGTATATAGACACATTAAGCTGCAACACTTTATATTTATGTATGTATATATGTATATGTGCGCACTGGACATCCTCTCTGTTGACCTGTTACTAGTTTTAGCAGCTGATCCAGTCATTGCGGCTTGTGTGTGTCTTGTTCTGTGGCTGTAGGACAGTCCAAAGTCTTCCGGGTGGTTGGAGTCGGCTTCGGCCTGCTGTGCATCGTGCAGTCAACTCTCAATGTTTTTCTTCGGCTCCAAGGAGGTGAGTATCAGCCTGCGTCTTTAAAATCCCAATTTCTGATTGCAGGAAACGTCTGGAGACTCTGGTTTCTCCCACGGAGCTCCTTGGATGGTTTAAGTGTCACTGCAGGCAGCAAACACGGCAGTGAATCTCCTGATGTCGCTGTCTTTTGTTCCTACGAGGACGTTTTATTGCAAATAAGAAGCAAATGTTTGCTGATTTCTGTCGAAGCTCAAAAAGAGGAACATCTTTCTGTTTTTTCCACTTCCTAGTTGGGTTTTGGAACAAGTCCGCCCACAACAACTCCACCAATGTCACCCTGATATCAACAGCTGACAACATCAGCGCTTTGAATGTCCAGCTGGTGAAGGAGAACAGTGAGTTACAGGCCAGTCTGGACGACCTGACCAGAAAAAATGAGATTTTAAATGACCAACAGGATCACATAATGGAGCTCCAAGCTGAAAAAGAGTTGCTGATGAAGAAGCTGTCTAAATTAGGTGAGGTGGCTTGACACCATTTATCAATTTCTTCAAACATTCTTCCCATTTCTTCATAATAAATGTTTCTGTTTGTCCCGTCCTGTTTCCGAGCAGAACAAATCCTCCAGAGTTGTCCCGAGGGATGGACGCAGCACCTTTCCAGCTGTTACCAGCTTTCCACTGAGAGAAACAGCTGGAGGTATGCCAGAGACGACTGTCTGGCGAAAGAAGCTCATCTGGTGATTTTAAATGATGAAACTGAAAAGGTTTTTATGATTTCTACATTTTCCTGCATCTATATTCCTGTTCAAGCAAGAATGCTTGTACTAATATCCTTGTCACTGCAAGGATAAATAAAGGCGTATCTTGTCCTAAATGATCTTATCTGGAATTATTTAAAGCTTATCACATCACAAATCCCTCCCAACAGGATACTCTGCATACTTTAGGATCGTATCGCATGTGGATCGGCTTGATGGGTACAGGAAGGAGCTGGACCTGGGTGGACGGAAGCTCTCTGACTTATCAGTAAGGCTTTTTCAATGTTTCCACGTCATCCCTTGAGTAACTAATATATTCATGTTGTCACATTACTCTGTTAGTCAGTGTAAAACAACCTCACAAATACCACACCAGATGTTGTCTGTCAGTCTGGCCCTGCAGAAAGTTACGGTTTGCCTCCATATCGAAAACATATAAGTCATTAAACATTCACTCTCCCAACGTCGTTAGCAGCTAAATGCTCCACTATGTTCAGCAGCTGGTCCCTAACTGTGAACAGGAAGTGTTCAGTGGGTTTATCAGAGCTTTTTCCACTGGAAACAGTCGCCTGCTGCATTTTTAGAGCAAAGAGACTTAACCGAAACAGTGGGCTGAAAGATGCTGAAGCGCTAAAGTTGCAGAGTTTTGGCGATAAACGTCTGTAGGTTTGTTGCTACGAGTGACACCTTTCACATTATACAGTCATATGGTTCATTGCTATCATAAAAATATTGATCAGAGCAGCTTTAAAACTATATATATATATATATATCAGCTGGACACATACATTGTTAAGTCATATGTGGAGGATGACTAGTGATATTGATGATGTGACATGTTGTGTGGTGTTTTTGTAGTGACAGGATTCACTTGCAGTCCAGTGGTCTACGCAATGACTGTGCCTATTCTAAACCCTCCACGCGGGGCGTTGCGGTCTGGGTTGGTGCCGCATGTGGGGAACAACACTACTGGGCCTGTGAGAAGGAGCTGAAGTGATGCAGCACCTCCATCCGCGCTGAATAACACTCACACAACAAGCATAAAGTTTGTCAGCAAATATTGTTCTCTATTCTAGGACTGGGAAATCCCCCAGTGTCTGTTACATACTCAGACACAGATATACAGTTTACTGCATATAAAGATGGTGTTTAATGTGATACTGAATATCATTTTGTGGCATGTGAGCATGTTTTATTACTGTATGTTCAGCTGATGGGGTTGTGGTGTTTTAACTGTGTTTAAACCTGTGATGATGTGTTTAATGATTATGACCAGAAGAAAGAACCAGAAAAAACATACATATGAATGTGAATATTCATGGTATGAGATGATATATGAATGTTTACAGTATGTACAGAAAGAAAGTGCAGAAAGTGCAGTTTGAATATATAGAAATGATTTCAGTTATTTGTTTTCACTTGTCTGCTGCTGTATTTAAGTCTCTGTTAAGGAATAATAAATAAGGGAATTCATGCCTACACAAGCGTTAAAGTGCTGCAAGACAACAACACATGAAATCAAAGTAAACTTATACAGCATGATGATAATATTTCATCAGGGGAGATAAAAGTGAGATCAACACACAGCTTTCAGTCACTGCATCGAGAGGATGAAGCAACATTTAGCTTTTGTGTTTATTTAACTAGGAAGACGCTCTTCCTGTTAAACTGAATTTTAATTTCAGCCACATCGTCACCCTCTGTGGGGACGATGCAGTAAGTGATAGCCAGCATCATGATTCATACAACACTAATGATGGATGTAAACAGCTCCCCTTTGTGGAGAATCTGCAGCCTGCTGGATGTGTTTTGTGAGTCTGTTATAATCCAGTTATATGAGGAAGACACATGTTTAAAAACTGATTTTGTGTTGAAACATTTTATTGAAGGGGTTTTGTATTTATAAGTTGATAATTTGTGTGCACAAATGATGAATTAGTTCTCTTGAAGTGTTGGTGCAGAACGTTTGTAGCATCACAACTGTATAAGTGTGCAAGTATAAGAGTCTACTGCTGTAGCTAGCAGCTCTGTGAGGCTGCACAGTAGCATGCTAACATGATCATAGTGCCCATGTTAACATACTGATGTTCACCATTTTAGTTTAATGCTCACATTTGCAAACTGGCACTAAACACAAATAGTAAAGTACAACTGAGGCTGACAGGAATGTCCTTTATTAAACTGTAGTATGTAATTTATTATACTGTAGTATTTAAACTGAAGTACTGGACAGACTGAAGCTTTCAGGGGATCACTACAGTTTTAACTATTCAACCTGAGTGAGTCATGAATCTTTGTACCATATTTAATACCAATCCATCCAACAGTCTTCAGTCAGTGGTGGAGCGAGCATCCCTATAGCTAAAACGAGACAAATACAAGAGTAACGAATGTGATAACTTAACAATATTAATATGAAGGAATGAATTCAGTGTCAGCCACCACAAAACCAAAATAAAGCTTCTGGCCTGCCATTAACATTAACACTGGATGCACTTCCGTAACCTGGAGCAGCCACAATTAACATGGACTCTAATTAGTAATCTAATTCAGCGTTGGAGGTACTGCGTCATCTTATTTCCCCAAAAAACTTTCTGTGGGTGAATCTGCTGATGCTGAACAGCAAGTTCTTCTTTCTTTTTTTGCTTGTTACCAATTTACCAGACACATAAATAGCATCATTTTCTGAACCGCTTTTCTGTTGTTGTTGTTGTTGTTGCTAATGACATGCTAATGATCCACATTAGGAAACACTCAAGTTACAACTGCGAGCTGAAATATTTGAAAATATAAGTCCATTATTGTATATCACTGGACTTTTTAGCTTTTGTCAGTACTGTCATTTGTGTTGCCTAAGTTTAGCTTTTTTTTTGTTGTTATTTGTGGTTGGTGACAAAACTGTTATTGTTCCATTGCATCATCATCAGCTGGTTTAAATAGGGAAAGACAAACGTTACACTTTCTCACACGAACAACAGACAAGCTACAGGACAAAACAAGCACAGACTCCAAACGTTGGTCCGAGACTTTGACTGTAAGAAGAATGGACGTTGGACAATATGTCAACTTACCAGCTGAAAGGACCAACGGAGACCAACAGAGTCCGTCAGTTCTGAATATCTTAAGTAAGTATTTTCAACCGTTACCTCCATTCTTTTTACAGCACGTCTCTGTTTCTGACTCTTGACATTTTTACTTCAGATAGGCAGCTTGTAATTGTGTGTTTCATGTTTTTTTGCAAGCTTCCTTGGAAAAGTGCAGTTTATTTGTACGTTTTTCTCAACAAAACTATCCAAAAGATAAATGTACCTCCGGTTTATTTAGGTGTTTCCCTTCTTAAATTATTTTTTATAATATTTTAGTCTTATTGGCTACTGGTTAGTGTGGACATTATTACTCATTCTGTCTTTTACATTTCCAAAAAGTCACATTTTGTTTTTTCATAAAAACAATCTACAAACATTTATTTATCTACAAATGATTATGCACATTGTATAACTCATTTCAAATGTTGCAGCAAAATAGAGTAAAAGTAGTCAAATACAAGATGTTAACTTACTGATAATATCACGTCAGTGACATTTTAAGGAATTTTCATAGAAATCTTTAAATACAGCCACTTCCTCTTAGTTTATGAAGATGTGATCTCATCTGCAAACCCTCAGACTAACCTAGTGTTTATTTCTGTACATCCCTCTGTTCATGGTTGAAGTTGGTTAAACACTAAGATTCACCAGAAAACCACAGAGATCACAATTCAAAGAAAAGAGGATAAAAAATTTGCAAAGACAGCTGGATTTAGATAACTCAATAACTAATAGATAACTAATCACTAAAGTAGTAAAAGTGATTAGTAAAACTGCTTTTTTTGCTAATATTGATAATAGTTATGGTTGGTGTGTGTGTGTGTTTGTTTTGAACTGTAGGAGGGTCAAAAACCTACACTTTGGTTGGAGTCAGCTTTGGCCTCTTGTGCATTATACAGTTTGCTCTCAATCTTTCATTTAAGCTACAAGCTGGTGAGTATCATCACACACACACACACACACACACACACACACAAACACTGACTGCTGAATAACATTACAGATCAGGAAGTGAGGAAGTGAGTCTTCTAACCACCTAATGAAAAGCAAGAGAAAACGTAAATATGGCGTGTATATATTTTGACCATGTTGTGGGTGGGGAGGAACACACAAAGTGATGACAAATCATTTGCAGTTCCTGCTGAAATGTGTCATTAGCAAGTGGGAAAATCCATCAATAACTCATAAAACCACTGTGTCAAACCCACAGCCAGTGTAATAGATTACTGTAGATACCAATGTTCTAGCTTGCAAAGCCAGTTGTGGTCAGTTAGCAGATTAGCTTATTAGTGCTAGCTTGGCTATGCCTGTCTGTCTTCTTTCAGTCTTTATGCTAAGCTAAGCTAATCCCCTCCTGGCCTTAGTTTAATAGTAACGACAGAGGTATTGCTCTAAATATGTGTATTTCTATTCGTATTAAGTGTGAAACAGCAGAAAGCACAAACTTTTTATCTGTTTGCATTTATAGATGGGTGTTCTCACAAGTCTGACAATGATTCCATTAGCAATTTCACCATCATCATTAGAGACCTAATTTTTGAGAGAGACCAGCTGCTTCAAGAGAAGAAACAAGTGGTTCAAGAGAGGGACCGACTGCTTCAAGATAAAGTTCCGCTTGTTCAAGAGAGGGACCGACTGCTTCAAGATAAAGTTCAGCTTGTTCAAGAGAGAGACCGGCTGGTTCAAGAGAAGAAACAACTGGAAAAGGGGCTACAGGACAGTAACAGACGCCACGAAGAAGACAAGAAGACGTTAAACGAGAAGATTGCCGAACAACAAAAGCAGATACAGGACCTACAGAGTGAGTTTCTTTTTCACGATGTTGCCAGGATTTTACAGACTACTGTCTTTTACAGCGTTCTTAAATGTAATGTTCGGGACCATTTCAGCTGTCCGACACCCTCATTATTAAAATAATGTGCTGTCATACCTACATCTGCCCATCCTGCCCTAACTTATCATTAGTCTCCTGTCCTGCACATCTTCAACTGTCCTTCCTCTTCCTCGTACTGTTCTCTCTTGTGCTGTCCTACGTGTCTTGTTTTATTTCCTGTCTTCTCATGTCCTCTTCTGGTATATATTGAACTGTCCTCCTCCTTACTGTCATACCCTGTTTGTCCTGTCGTACCCTGTTTGTCCTGTCATACCCTGTTTGTCCTGCCATACCCTGTTGGTCCTGTCATACCCTGTTTGTCCTGTCATACCCTGTTTGTCCTTTCTTGGTCTGTTTGCTTGGACTTTTCCTGCCCTGACTTGTCATTTGTCCTTTAAAATCATGTCCTGTTCTTCAACTGTCCTTGCTCATACCCCTCTGCCCTGTCCTGTCCTCTCTCTCTGGTTTTTTACTGCTATTGCTTTGTCTTTGTCTCTTCGTCTTGCGTTGTACTTTTGTGCCTTGTTTCCCGTCTTGTCCTGACGTGTCCTGCCTGTGCTTGTTCCTGAGCAGATCAAAACACCCCATGGATGGCGTCCTGTCCCCAGGGATGGCAGACATACATGTCCTCCTGTTACCAGCTGTCTTCTGTGAGAAGCACCTGGGACTATGCCAAACAAGACTGTGAGAGCAAAGGAGCTCATTTGGTGATTGTGAACAATCATTTGGAAGCGGTATTTGTGATTTTTCTTATACTTTGTACTTTATTACCCTCCAACCAGTTCCCTCCTGGTTGACTTCACTAACCACAGTGGATAAAACTGCACTTCCTTCCCAACAGAATGTTGTCCGTTCCTTTGGAGGTGTCCAAATGTGGATAGGCATTCAAGGCCATCGAGACACATCATCCAGCATGTGGACGTGGACGTGGGTGGATGGAAGCTTGCAGGTCCACGAGTAAGGCTTTTTTGATTGTTTATGAATAAAAACAATGGTCGTGATTACAACATTACACCGTGAAGTACACACTAAAATTGGGTGATTCAGCTTTGTTTGGGTTTAAAGGGCCACAGGATGAGTGGGCATATAAATGGATGGATGGGTGTTAAAACCACTTGTCCTCTGAACTCATAATCTGAAAATAACAAAGGGTCGGAGATGGTTGATGGTGAGGTTAGAGCATTTTGACTTGAATACTGAAATTAGTCACCACAAGGTATCATCACATACCTTCATCCAGCCATTTTCTATGCCTGCTTATCCTCAGGAAGGTACCCATATACATCTGATAATAAGCCAATCCAGAGCTCCTTTGCACTGATCCACCATCACCAAATCCACCAAAGCAGTGTTTTGTGTTGTTTTGCAGTGACTGGAATGGTCTGCAGCCATGTTACAGGTTTCCGTACAACCCGCCTTCACATCACAGTTGTGCATATGTTGACCCATTCTACCAGAACCCCTGGTTTTTTGACACCTGTGAAGAGCATCACCAATGGATGTGTGAGAAGGAGCTGCACACCAGTTATATCTATCTTCAGTAAGGCCACTTACAATCAGGGTCTCTCTCTCTACCACACATACAAAAATACATATCTGTATTTATTCACATACGTACCTTTGATTCTTTATCACTTTAATTGTAATGATTTAATATCGCTTTGTCAATGTGTCTTCTTGTATTCTGTTCTATGGTAGTGGTTGATTTGTTGTAATGATTTGCTCAAGACGATCTTTAACGTGTTTTGCAGTAATTAAAGGCACCTCCAGTCTTTTCCTTTAGAAATCAACGGCACCAAACAAATTCAGTTCTTTCATTGTCAATAAAGTGGAGTGAAACCCTTCAGAGGCCTTTGTGCAAGTAGTGGATTGTACCAATTGCTGGTGGCCACTAGGGGGTGTTGTTTTAATATTTTTAGGCATGTCTTGTCTGGATTTTTCATGTTAATGTATTTTGATGATAATGAAGACGCTTTGCAGTATTAGAGGTACATCAAGCATCTCGTTTATTTGTTGTCTCTTCTCAATCTATTGTGATGAAGAGTTTAATGAAGTTGGCTCGGACCTGTGACCTTGATATATTATCTATATCACTTCTGAAACTTGAACTTTAATGCTTTTCTGTTTTGGCTGCATTACATCGTGACGCTTGATATGACAAAGAGCAACTTTTCACAGATTTCTCACAGAAACAATGAGCCAACAAGAACATTGTGAAATATCCAGTACGCATATTTTAACAAACTTATTACAGAGACTGGTGACTCTGTTTAAGTGTTTGGATGAATCCTGTAGCAGTATCAAACAAACCTTCAAAACCAGAATAAACTAATATATATATATTAATCTCCTGTCAAAATATGACGGTCTTCAGTCTTAAACATCTTATGACCGAGGATCAATGTCCTCTAGTGTTGGTTGACCTGAAATTAAATGAATTCTTGTACCCTCATTCATTCACTTCACTGCAATTTCCCCATTGAGAGACTAATAAAGGTTTATCTTATCTTATTTGCTTCTACAGTGGTTTTGATGGTCTAAAATATAATATTGACACTGTTTAAACCCTGTCTCCCGTCAAACATGCAGGACGCTTTGACCTCTGAAGTCTTTCATTTGCTGAACCACTAAAGCCGAGCTGGTTGTTCGTGAGCAGTCCCTGTAAGAACAGCACGTCCTGGTCCCTCTTCCTGTCGTCAGGAAGCAGAGAGGAAGTCAAAGAGACAGGGACAAAGAGGTCAGGTGCCCAGCCTTGCATCAAGGTCTCCCTCATGCACCCCCCCACCCTTCCACCCTGCTGTTATGTAACATCCTGAGCAGTACACAGTGTCATAATGTAAAATCTGTGGTACCCATCTCATCTCCCACCAATACTAGATGTCTGTTTCTATTGGCCGTGGACACAACTTGTCCCTAAACAAAGGTATGAGACTGGTGGTGTTAATTAAAACTATTTGCACGTTGTGTTTCTAAACATTTAACATTTTATATTTAAAAAAAGCACTGGTTTTGGTTTTTTTGCAGAAGTTACTCAGACTGGACACATTTATTTGGGGACTATTTTCAGCTGACGATTCCTCCACATCTGGTCCTTTTGTGCAGTGATTCCCAACAATATTGTAAAATAAACTTAAATTATTACAATTTTAAATATAATATATCCACATGTTTGTGTTTAGGAGAACAACCAACACACGTAAGCGTCTTGTGACGCTGATGTTTATAGTTTTTGAAACTATTGTGTCAGCTGGAAGGAGATTAAAGCTGCAGAAAGACTAGCAAAAGATACTGTTAATGGTTGACAAAACCCATTGTTTTTGCCAAAACTACAAAAAAGCTATTGAATAATACCACAAAGCCATAAATTCTATCAAAAGAATGTGATAAAGTGGTACTTTAGGTAGGGGTAGCGAATTACTGGGCTACTGAGTATTTGGGGCAGCAGGATGGTGTGTGTGTGCGTGAAATATAATAAAATAGACAATTGTATTAACTAAAATAGAAAGTTAATCCTCTGGAGAGCTTGGATGTGCTCAGTAATTTTAATGACAAGCCTCTCCATTATATTTTGGCATTTTCACGTGTTTCAAGTTGACATTTTGACCTCAAGGTCGCACCAAAGGATGAACGATCAACGAGTTGTTTAAATTTTTAGGAATCATCATCTGGGGAGCATGAACATCCACAGCGAGGGAAGGGAAATCTTGCCATTGGATGTTTTAATTGAATATAATGTAGTATTTATACCAAAAAGTTGATAAAAACATTTATTATTTGTCATTTTAACTGGATCATTCCCTCACTGTCTATAATAAGGAATGATTTAAGAAAGTGCTGAGTTTAAATTCTCAGTCTTTCCTCATCTACTATCAAATTGGCTCCTTTCCCTCTCAGCTATCCAGGTATTTAGCTGACACTCTTATCCAGAACCACTTACGAGTGCCTCAGGAGTGTGAGCTTAAATTAATTTAAACAGATACAATCTGCTTCTCCTCTGCTGTGAATACAACCACTGTCCTCCGCTGGTAGGTGGGAACACACGGCACACATTGTTCACAGTCCACACACTGAGTTACATTCACAGTTTAGTTTCTGTCAGTGCAGCGTTACTCACGACGAGGACACGAGCGGGAGGAAAGTTTCATTTCTTTAGATCACTAAGCTGTTACAAGGCAGACATCAGGGCGAGGAGACAAGTCACAACAGGAGAGAGTGCAGTGATATCAGCTGCATCCTGGCAAGTCGACACGAGGGCCGCAGTATTTCAGATGTTGGAAAACTGCATCTATATGTCATATTCTATGATATTAAAGTCATATCACACACTGTTTTCCTTTTTATATTTGATTATTTTCAATCATATTACTTTATAATACGATTGTAACATTGATTTAATCATCATCATCATTATAATTTAAACAAAAACTAAACTAAAGTAGTTAAAAGAATGTAGTGCAGCTGTAAGCTTTCGGTTTTATTTCCATGTCTTGTGGAAGTTTGAAGAGTTTGTGAGCCTTTTTGTCTGTTTTGTTGTGGCATTATTAGCCTAAAACTTGTAAAAACTTCAATTTCCTCTGTTTTTCAGTTGCAACTGCTGAATACAAGCATGCATTTTCTGTTTTGGGAGCGATCTCCAGCTGACCTTTTTTATTTAGCCTAACGTGCAGCTCAGTAGTTCAACCTAACAGTGTGTGTTTGTTTGGCAAATAGAAAAAGCTCACATCAACTCCCTTAAACTTTATTTTGTCCCCCAGTATAGTTTCCATGCATCAATGCCAATTTACTTTCTGAAGACAGATCCTCCTGTCTGGAAGCAGCAATAGATCATGCTGACAACACACACACACACACACTGGGCTGTGACTAAGGTTTAGGGGCAGTGAGAGGACACTCTTCCTCTTTTTTTTAAAGGGTTTGACGTTTCCTGTTATTCAGACTAATCACCTGCAGCCCGAGGAGACCTGCTGCACCGTGCTGACGTGACTCTGGATGTCCTTCAGGCTCCACAGGACGCCGGTGGTCTTCCACAGCAGACGTTTTGGGTTGCAGCCCTACAGGGAGGAGGTCTCGAAAAATATGACACGTCAGCATATCTGCACCAAGAGTAGAGAAATTATTAAGCAGTCTAAAAATCTAAAATCTAAAAATATTCAAATATTCAAATGAAATACCAATTAAAACACAAGTATGAATATAAACAGGTTTGTAGACCTTCAGATTAACATGTCTTTTTTAAAATATTACATTAAACTGATCAGTAATACAAACATACATTTCTGACCAGTATCTTGCAACAAGGCAATAGTACGAGTTGTTATAGTCATAATTTAAAGAGATGGCTCTTTTGGATCGAAATTCATCCACTGTGTGGGGGTTAAACCCAATGTATTTAGTGTTTTAGTGACTGAGTACAAGTTGTATGTGCTGTATCTACTAGAAACTGCATGTAGACGCTGTACAGCAGTCTGAAAATACGTTCATTTAAACTTTTAGTGTATTTTTATGTTTAAATTCTATGCATGATGTTTATTCATTTGCTCTCGTGTGTTTTTGTGCGTTTGTTTGTTTGGTGATTGTATGAAAACGTATGTGATGTGCAGACGGGTTACTGTTTATTAGGAGTTGAGTTGGGGGCAGCTTGGGTTATGGAAAAGCACCAAGTTGTACCTGGACTCGATGCAGCTTCCCTGATGATGATGAATATGATTAATATTCCATTCCTCACTGAAACAGACGTCTCCACCTTCATCCTTATGTGTTCTTGGCTGATTGTCTCTTCCTTCCTTGGTACGTAAGCATCTAAATGGTTTCTGTCTGAGCTGCTTCTGGAGGTAAGCAGGAACATTGTGTTGGTTATGCAATAATATCACCTCGGGCGCCGGTCCTTTCACTCTCTGTGCTTTCAGTACTTTCTCCACTGGTGAGCAGCAGGAACGACAACAAAAGAATTTATGGCTGCCGGTAAGTGAAGAGAGAGTGCACGTCTGTTCTTGCAGAAAGCCTTTGTCCTTCTACATATCTGAAATAGTTTTGAGACTGATATGAATGCTTTGTGGTTACATTCTGCAGCCGATGAAAGGCTGTTCCTCGGGGGCTCCCATATTTTCAGTTTCAAGATGAATTTGGTGAGTTCTCAAAGGTGCACGATGCAAATCCAAGTGTACTCGCTGTAGCTGGAGGTGTGTCTGTCAACATCACAAGTGTAGCCTTTAGTCTAGGTGTTTTAGAAGTTATGTGCCAGATTTTGTATTCTTGTGTCCTTTAAGTTAAATACCCAGCTGAAAAAGAAAAATGACAAAGCTCACACAATAGCATGACTGCAGTTTAGATGTCAGGGACAACGAACAACAGATAAATACGTAGTATTAGTACAGCAAGGTTCATCTGGAGCTAACTTCCATCTTCAAGCAATTTGAGGCCAACAGACCGGCTTTTGTTAAATCACAAATTATTCTTGGAAACTCTGTCAACAACATTTACTGCTTCTTAAACTGGGACATTACCAGAGTCGCTGGTTATGAATCTTATTTGAACACTCAAACTAATAAAATGTCAGACATGTCATGTCTAATCTACGTGTAGGAGCCTATAATTAAATAGTTGTTTGTAATTATATCACATGTTGTTTCTCAGTATGGTTTCTAACTCAATAAAGTGATCTTTATGTGCAGCTTTTTGACCACTGCTTTTAGGAATGGAACAAAACAAAACATTATGTGTTGGTGAGTCAGAGAGAAGAGAAAATGTATTCAAGAATACGTACAGAAAATAAATGCATAAAAAAATCTATGTGAGTAAAGTCAACGTAAAGAGGACTAAGAGAAAAAACATATTAGGAATTTACGAGATAACAGAATATACATGTTTTAAATATAAAATGTATTCATAAAAATGTAACAATTGACAATGTACTGTAAATAAATTGTGCATTTTAAGTAAAAGTGTAAGACTCATTAATGAAGAGCAGCACCCAACAATTGGAGGGAAAAAATAAATTAGTAGTTATACTTTTAAACTTTTAATCTTAACCAGGGTTTGAAACTTTTTTACCATAAATGCATCACGAAACTCCCACGATGCACTGGTGCTTCACCACAAGCAGCTGGTGCTAGGGCTGCACAATTAATCGATTATTGATCTCTTTATGTTCTCCTTCCTCCTGCTCTCTCTCTCCTGCCCGTACCTAGTAAATGCATTTTGTAACCCAGACTTTCAGTTAAAATCTGTAGACTCCTAGCCTGACCCGAGATGATCCTGGTGAAATCATCCTTGAAAATGCTCCAGAGCCGCAGAACACTAGCAAACTTTTATGCGTACAATTGGTGGAATCCCCTGTTAAGGTCAAAGCTTTGCAGTTTGGTTTGAGTTTTGCTCATGGTTAAATGAAAACCACTTTAGCTGAAAATAAAGACTTCACTCAGGCTCAGACAAATTGCTTGCATGACTTGAGAATTTTACATGGGTCACTGGATTTGAAGGCAAATGTATTGGAGCGGTCTGCCCACCCCTCTGACCTCCACGCCCTCACTTTCCCCCACTCTGTTTCACTGTGCCTGCCTGCTTCTAGTCATCTCCTCTCCATATAATCCTCTCCTGGTGGGGAATGATTGTTTCACCCTGCATGGAGGATGCAATTTGCATTTTAAGACAGCCCGATCATTTCACCAAATTTCATGCGAACCCGGCTGGTTTTTACAGCTGGAATGCCTGTGTATGTTTGTGCGTAGGTGTTTACTTGCTTGTGTCAACCCAGTAGAAAGTCTGTGTGTGGGTGGGCGAATGTTACCTGCCCCCAGTTAGTCTCCACCTGTCTGCAGAGCTGACCAGACTGATACTAGCTTGCAGCTTAGCTCTGAAGGCCATTCATCCACTCAATGGGCAACGTACATTGAGTATTCTTTTTTTCCTTTTTTTTATTAAAAGCAGAATTCCCTTTAGTAACCGTGTGCACACTCAGTGAGTCACAGATTAAAGAATGGAGACAATATTAGGCCAGGGCTCTGATGAATGTGAGAGGGGATTGTCAAATTTGGTATGAAAACTTTTGGGCTACAGGGCCAGTGTCTCGCCAGTGGCACTGAGGCTCTGCACGGCATTGCATTTCACAAGCCTCTGCTAGCTGGTGCCATGTCACCTCTGCTGAGACCAAAACAGGGAGAAAGGGAAGATAGAGAGAGAAGCTTTTCATTTTGCTTTAACTTGCATTCAATATCCAACATTAGAGTTTTTCATGGAGTTTCAAGTCCTTATCCAAAGACATAATCATACTTTTGTTATCAAATGAATGTGCAATGCTAAAGGTGTTTCTCATAGTGGCAAATGATCACATAAGTATTTCTAACCTTTTTTAAGCTCATTGTTTTGGTTTTTAGTTGTCATCAAGCTCTTTCAATTAGCAGGCAGCTGTTCTCAGACAGGAAGGTCTGATAAACCCTTAAATTCTTTGTGTGCCCTCACTTTTGAAAACAAACATACACTCCTTGTAGGTGTCTGTATTATTCAATCGCAATCTGATTAATCAACCCATTTACAAGCTCTCCATTTGAAGGGTCATGAGGATTTTGGCCAGACATAGCTACAGCTGCAGTGCATCCTCCCATCAAAGGCTAGTGGTATAATTTCGGGAACATATGATAGCCTAATGATTCCTATTCACCATAAACACTTCAGGTGGAGGTGCATGAAATACCCTTGAACCACATGTGTTTGAAAATAGAGATTTAAAGAGCCTGGCAGAGGACGGAGTGCTTGCTGCATAACAATGCCGGTCGAGGCAGGGACACTTTTTTGTGACCATGTGGGGAGGTCAAAGGCGGCTCTGTTTGAAAGCAATTAGCTAGGCCTGATTTGAAGGAGACCTAGGCTGGGTCTTTCATGTTCTATAGGGCTGACAGCTCCAGAGGTGGTGGGACGATTATTATTACATATTTGATGCTTTCACCACTGACAGCTCGACACAGCCATCACATTTCCCCTCATTATTTCCAAGTTCAAAGACCCCAATATCATATATTCACATTAATTCTCGGGATCAACATAGATCTATCCAATCCATTTCTATTTGCCTCAGAGCTCGTTTCGTAAGTCTAACAGTCAACAGTCAACAGTGAGGTCTGATAGAGACGTGCTTATTAAATGATGACGGGATGTGTTTGGCCGTTAAGGAAGCACATTAGATATCAATGAGATTTTCTTCATCTAATAGAATCCCTCCTTGAATTCTCCCTGTGCTCAAGCAAGTAAATGTTTTTTGGTGTATGATTTTCTGAGTGCATCATCCACACCTAACAGCTTAAGTATAGCCCTGTGCGCTACTGTGAAGCCAGGAATCAGAATCACAGTGGAAGGTCAGCGGGGAAATTGCATTCATGCTACCCTGACATGCATACACAAGGCACACTGTGCATGATTGCCCCTCCAATGCCTCCTGACATGGAGTTCATTTTAACCCCCAGTGATGTTCCACGCTATGCAGCCTCGTATAATATCAAAATGCCATTCAGTAGTGTAACAGATGCACAAATCATTGGTCAGCTTTGTTACATAATTGTTAAGCCAGCAGGTATTCCACTTATTGAAGAAGCACTCAGCATTCCTTTGCCAGTGTCCAAATTAGGGAGCAGGGCTGGCAGCCTATCATCAGTGGCTCTTAGCCCTCTCCCTGGTTTCTTCAAGTCAGCTACAATTGGGCATGCAATGGCCATTTTTATTTTCCCCCACAGTGCAATAAATGAGTCATCTCGGCTCTATTGTACCATGGCCAGAATTTACATAATCATATGCCAGGTGGTGAAATGATGGCTCTGTTCACACTGGACACTAACTTGTATGTTGGAGTGATCCTTTCACAAAAGGACACGTTTACTGACGGATATGAAGTGGACAGTTGTTGGCTTTTACACGGTTTTAGACCTTTTACCTGCTTAATTGCTGATGAAATAATGAGGGAATAGCCCACAGCTGTCCATGAAATAGCTCTTGAGTGGATTGTCCCATTACTTTTGGTCCCTTAAAAAGTGGGAGGCGCATATAGAAACTGTTGTAACTCTACACCGTTCACCTGATTTGGATGTAAATACCCTCAAGTTAAAGCTGAAAGTCTTAATTTCAAATCCATTGTGGTGGTGTATAGAGCCAAAAAGATGAGAATTGTGTCGATGTCCCAATAGTTATGGACCTGACTTTATACAGCTAATATATCACTAATATTGGGACCAATATTATAGGGATTATGTTGTGATAAATCTGATTCTAATTGTGATATCAATGTAAATTGCAATATAGCAAAATGTTCTGGTGAATAATTTGAACTGTTAATAGATGAAATAACCATGATGGCTCATCTTTTTTTCATCACATTAATGTCTGTATACATTGTTGTAACGCAGTCCTGAACTATTTGCAACATTGTGCACAATTGTTTCTCTGTTTCCCACAGAGTAACAAAATATGAGCAGTGATGCAAATCTGACCACAAGCCATCAGCTGAGAGGTATTTCAATAATGCCAGGTGTGAACTGTAATTTACTCCTTTCTCGCAGAAACCATAATGATTAGCTGGACAGATGGGAAACAGCAGTATGTCTCAAAGGACAATGACATGGAACATAAGCTAAATGTGTACCGCAGCTTGACTGTGCCAAAACCGTCTATTTACAGACATAAAACTGAGCCTCTTGATTTAAAATCCTTAACTGTTTACATAAGAAACACAGGGACCAGTTGTTTCTATTAAACGTCCCAGGCTACCAAATACGGACATTTGTTGACTTATTCTGGCAATCATAATTATACAATACACAATCCGATACACAGCAGGCCAGCATGTGTGCTGGATCTACTGTGATGTTGCGTGGTTAGACTGGGGCTCTGTGCTTTGAGATGCAGGTTTGTTTCAGGGAGGTCGCTGGAAATAAATGACAGAGTCAAAAACAACGGAAAAGCTCTGAGAATTTGTAAATAAACCTTGGTTTTGTTCACAGCCCGTATTCCATCTGAACCCACTTAATCAGAGTAAATCCCCAAGAACTGCCTGGCTGCATGATGCACAGCCTGATACCCTCATACTTAATTGCTGAATTTCCTGAGATCTGCAGAATTCATCGCCCAGAAAGCCTGATGAAGTCATAAATCTAGGCTATGCTTGTCCATATCCCTTTTGATGGTGAGCTGTGTTATAATGATGCTATCTAACTCCGGCTCAGCACATGAACTGTCAGAGACAATACACAGTGAAATAAAAGCACTGGTACTTGTTACACGCTTGGCTTTACTTATCCGCCGCCTCCCTGACCTTTCTGCTACAAGCAGCTGCAAGGCATGTCTTTTCAAATACATGACCAGGCTAAGCACAGATATGCGTTTGCATACACGGTGGCTTTATCGTTTATCTTAATAAAACAAAGACTGTGGAGTGAAAAGGCACAGAGTCGATTACAGCGAGAGCCCGGCACGGTGACTGTGGATATTTACAGGAGCTGCTAAGCAGCCAAACGGCCTTCCACCTCTTTGCTTCACTTAAATGTCAAAGCACAGCCTCAGGGCCCTGCGCTCCAATCTGAAACCCTGATTGGACATCTGAGCTCTATGGGGATTGATAAACCAGATAATTCACAAAGTGCATTGTGCTGTGGACTGATGGCGCACACCGGGTCAGAATCCTGAGGCACTGCTATTATTTTGAGGTTTCAACCCCTATAGTCACACTTATCTGTGGCTTCACACAGAGGCAACTGCTCCTAACACTGCTGTCATTCCCTTAAAATCAGCATATAGTTCTAATGTTTGGCATCCTGCATGAGAAATATTACAAATTAAAATGAAACCCACCGCTGCCGTTGTGCAGAATGTGGGGACATATGATTGCTAAGGGCTGGCATGGTAAACATCCATTTATTATAAAATGACCTCTGTCATCAGGACGGTGATCATATTAATCAGTGCTCATATGCTCTTTAATCACAGTGTTGGACAGGCTCCATCCTAGAGAAACCATATCCATGGCCTCTCCAGCCGCCTGGTAATTTTGTACGAAGCAGTCTAGTCCAAGGCAATGTTGATCTCCAAGGCACCATACAACTAGATCAGATCCGAGCCTGTGAGAAGTCCAAAAATCTGTGGAAATGACCCCCCCTCATTCTGCTGTGGACAGTTGTGTGAAGTGCACAATATGCAGTAGTGCTGTAGTCAGGCTGCTGAGCACATTGCATCTGTCAACAAGTGACAGCCACACATTCCAAGTTTGGCTACTTCAGCACTGGAACTGAAACAATAAGTCATTAGTCAATTTGTAAAAATGTAATATTTGTTGCTAATTTTTTAAATACAAATGCCAGAAACTCACTGCTTCCTACTACTGTATGTTTAGTCTTCAATGATAGGATTAGGATTGTTGGTCAGATAAAATAAGCTATTTTAACATGTCAACCTGTCTCTGGGAGGCATTTTATACACCCAACGGCCAAGCTATAAAGACATACACCCAGTCCTTCTATTATATAAAATATAGAGAGATTATCTTTACAGTCCTAAACAATACTTAAGAGGACATAAAACCGATGCCTTTGTGATTCTGACGTCTCTATTTTAAAAACAAAAAAGTATTAAGGCTCGGGTCACATTCACACACAGGTATACACTCTTATTAGTTTTCTTTTATAAAGTCCACACTGATCTAACAAACGCCTGCTTTAAAGCAGCCCCTAGCAACACCTTATTCTGCCTGAGAAAATACAAACTGGATGGTGATAATGACCTTACACGGGAAGTATAGAACTCATTTGACTGCACACTTGCTGTGAGCCAACCGAGTGTATCTGCAGGAAATCGAGCGGCGCATAGCTGGAGTAAATGCACCTGGTGATAAGGGATAAGACTGGAACTCCCAGCCAACTCAGCAGCAGCCCTGTAATCAAGGGGACGGCCTGATGCTGGCAGCTGCACTTGTGATGAGTAACCCCTGAGCCAGACACTCCAGACAGGCCTCCAGCCAGACGGCATGTGGGAGAAAAAAAAAAGATTGCACAAAAGCCTACTTAGTGGCTGACTGTAGTTTTGGGGATTGGCTTTTTTTCTGTCTGTCATCAGGGTTGAGCTTTTCTATCACTCATCTGTCTGCTATGAGCTCACTTGATGTCTTCTTTATGCGAAGACATAAAGAAAAATGACAGGACGTGAAGGGAACCAGACGGCAGAGCGCGGACGCTTACGACTGGGTGTGTCACTTCACACTTGACAAAAACACACACCAAGCATATTTGTCCTTGGGGAATACTTACAGTGACGATAGCTCATCTGTATCACTGCTCAGGAAGAGTTGAGCCTTTAGATGACTGACCTCCTGAGCCATATCTTTTCTTCTTAAAGTTCAGTTAACATATGGAAGAAGCTAACTGATTATGATTAATGACTGCTGAGCACAGACAGACACAAGTGGTGAGTCCATGATGTAGGGCTTTTGGATATTGTGGGTTTAAATAAAAATATGTCTTGCTTTTGAAAGAATTTCAGAGTTGCAACAACCCAGTGCTTGTGACAACCTGTTTCAATCAAATTCATAACTATGATTTAGTATCAAGTGTCATGTAAAAGCTGTTTGTGGTGTTAAAAAGTCTAACAAGAGCTGTTTATTCCCAGACTCTGGACAACACTGCCTGCCATCAGCCTCCGAGCAGTTTTCAACTGAAAGTGCGCTGAGTGATCGGCTGCTTGTAGAGACAAAGCCAGCTCTCAGGTTGCCGGCTGAACTCGCCACAGATTGGCCCCGGCTCCCTCTGCCCTACAAAGGTACATCCACTGTCCTTTGTCCCACTCATGCCCCGCCTCCAGTCAGCACTGGCTTCCAGGGTAGCCACCGGGCACAGAGTCAGATTCACTTCATGGAGAGATGCCCCGTAATGCTATAACACCTGCTAGTTAAACAATAGGGCTTCCACATTCTTTTTGGGGCAAAGAGGATCATAATGATGCCAGGGTTTAGAAAAGATAACCTTTGACCAGGGACAGAGAGAAAGGAGGGCTCAGTGAAGTGGGAGATACTGCTGTTTGACTGCTTGAGTTAAAGGGATAACCTGCTTATAAGCATCTCCATCTCTTTTTGATTAGATTACTAACTGGTAAAGCAGGCAACAAAAGCCCAAAGTAAATTTTTGTTTTTTGTTTTACGTTTCACTGCTAACATACAATGTCAACTGAGGCAGGTCCTGAATAGTGAATCATGAATGTATTGCAATAAAAGTATTCTTTAAATGACATATATACTTTACATGTAAATCAGGCCTGTATGTAATGGTTCTTTTCAGTTGCTTACTTGTTCAAGGAACACTCCAGTCTGATCATATCGTCACTGTCCTGTGAAAACATGTATCTCCAAAAACATGAATTTGAAAAAAATTGATGGCTTACTTTTCCCATTCCCCCAGTCAGAGTTATATAATAACAAACATGTTTCCGTTACCTTTAACATGTTTTTTTCCCACATTGCCGTTTTACATCAGCGTTTAACAGTCACACAGGGAGATATGATAGAAGGGACAGAGGCAGACTAGAATCCCTCGCAGCCATAAGACTAGTTTAGTCAGGGTGGTGACTTTCACTTTTTGACTCTCTTCACCTGTGCATAAACCCACAGCTGACAGCAAAAAGTTCGACCACCTCTCTCAGTGGGCTGCCAAAGGTCAGGGAAATGTAGGAAATCAATTACTCAAGGCAGCTTGAGGAAAAACTGTGCATTTTCCTTTTAATCTTATGAAAGTAAATTCATAAATCTTAGCAGAAATTTTTATTTAAACAACACCTGCTGCTTTGAATGGTTTAGTTATTTTCTGTAAAATGATTTTTTTGTCTCTGGAAAACCTGTTTTCAAGGCAGTATGTGTGAGTGTCATGTGAATAGCCTGAGCCCTGGCTCACATTATAATGACGTTATTATTGCAAGATAATTAGCTTTGAAGATGTATTTTGGGAAACCGTCTCATAGGTTGTACTTTCTCCACCGAGCAAAGTGTCTCAGTTTTGCTGCCAACTATATGTTGGACTTGATAAGGATTCTTCTTTGTTGGCTGTCTGCAGAAATTTTCTTCACAATATCCAAATGATCACTTTTCCTTAGTGCTGGTAATACGAATAACAGACACTCTAATAAGATGTCAGAGATCATCAGTGAAGCTGGGTAGAAAATAACAGTAGTGTTTACTAGAGTAGAGGAAGTCCTTCTCAATATCAAGAGCTGACCGACATAATACACCCAGCTCGCTCAAGGTGGCACCTTGTGCCATTAAGCATTGCAGAAAGGTAGTTTTTATAACAGCTCTATTAGCTCTACGATGTTTTCTCATTTTGGTTGTTTCATGGCTTTGTGGTGAGCTTATGGAGAGCTGCTTAAAACGACAGAAGCAGGGAACAGTCATATAAAACTGCGGGCTGAGCAGATGAATCATTTTCCCTGCTGGGTAAGAAAGAAGCCTGTGGAAAGTACTCCTCCTCCTTGAAGTCCGCAGACTGATTAAAGTTTGGAGATTGGCCAGACAAAAAGGGAAAAAAGAAGCTCAATCTGTACTTAACTGTGTTTCTTCTTCTTCTGGGAATCATATTTCTATTTCCTTTAAGAGGGGGGAAAAGAAATACGTACGAAAGAGAAGCGTTCAAAGTGGGTCTTAACAGAGAAGAAATAAAAACAGGAATAAAACCCATTTCCTAATGTTTCCCCTCAAAATCCGTGCTCTGGTCAAATCACTTCTCAGCCTCTACATGGAAATAATCAGCAGTCAATCAAAGGGGTGACCCCGAATAGTCGACTATTCAACGATTCAAGAAGTCTGATTTGACTCACATTCTAATTACCTCGGTGGCTGGAAATGTGATCAATCAATCAAAAGATCATTCCATTCGGGCTATATGGGGGTGCCAAATGTCTGATTTTACATAGAACTGCTTGGTGTATACCAATAAATCATGACATATAGCTGAGGTCACTAATAGGTGGACCGCGGCCGGGCCCAGATGCCTTCCTATCTGGACCTGGACCCATGATCAATTACTGAGAATTATTAAACTGTCACAGAGTGTTTCTATTTGATTGCTGCGGCTTTTCAAGCCTTTACAGCACTGATTCAGACCAGTTGCATGTTGCAAGTAAATCACCTCATGTGATGCTCAAATCTGTGCATTCCAATAAGCAGACACAGAAAACAGAAAACAGGGCTTTTAATCAATAATGGATATACTCTTACATTCTTCCCACGGGCTGTTCAAAACCAGTATGCCTCATATGTTCCGTCGAACATAGGGACACCCCTAGTCAATACCTTGAACACTGTGTTGTGTCCTACAATGCCCGGCCTAACGCAACTGCCATTAGTCACACAGGGACAATTAAAAAGCTGCCCCAGCCTGTCCTTTTGTAAATCTGTCTGAATTGCCTTAATCCTTCACTATTAAACTCAAGAATAGTTGGTGGGACCATTCATATCTATATAGTGCTCTGTGCTGCAGCCTAACAGAGCTGTGTGGATTCAGGCTCAGAAAGCAACAGCAGGGGGTGGGGGGGGCTGGATGTTTGTGATGCAGATTGCCTACTAGAAGGGGACCACCACCAGTGTGGTGCACAAACACACACATATTCACACTCATACAGCATGTTGGTTTGTCAGTATATCAGGCTGAGCCTGGCCTTGTTGTAGAAGTCATATATCAGCCTGTTCCCTGCTGATGTGATGGAAGGAGGTTTAGGATTCTACTCAGAAGGTGTCAGTCTGCCTCAGCCGGCGTTAACAAGCAGATGAGAGATTTGAATTTATATTTATGTTAATCAGGGCTGGTTATCAAACTCAGTACTTTTTCACTACTGGCTTGAATATGTCCTTAGCACTGAGCATGTCTGACAAGTACCAATATTTGGCCAGGGACGTCTGATCAGATTCATAATCATACTTATTCCTTGATCAGGTAGATCCTGATTTAAATAATAACTTTGCCCGTTTTGGACTACTGAATATAGCATGTTCTTGTGCGAATGCATTTGCATTTGCACACTCAAATTTGAGATGTTCGGCTTTCTTTGTTAAATGAAGAAAGAGTTTTGTGGAAAACATGCTTCTCAAAGTGAGAAAAAGTCTTTCTGGTATTGGTACAGAAACTCAGATATTAGATTGGAAATAATGCTGTTAAGTACGTATGTGTCCTCGTTAGATAGGTGGTTCTTGAAGCTTTGTGACATAGTCACTACTCACAGGGTTTGTCGGTGAACTATTGTAGCTGGTGAGCTAACTGCTAACATGTAACCAGACTGCATGCTGGACTAGTCAGTCAATAGCTTTACAGGCTAGTTGGCTTGGTAACTGTTCAGCTTCCAATCCTTCAAAAGTCAACTAGTCAAAATTCAACTTGACACAAAACATATCGCACAGATTTACTTACTGTTACAAATCTTACATACAACCTAGATAATGTAGAAAGAAACAGGGGGGTTATTATTGATTTAAACTAAATTAAATGAAATTAAATCTGCAAAAACCTCCCAAATTTATTTCATTTTATGGCAGCTATTTACTGTCATCTGACAGAAATGTATGAAAACTCTGTGATTATACAGACAAACTCTCTTTCAGATGGTTTTGCTCCTAACAAAGTCCAAATAGGACAACAGTACCATGTGAAATTGGGCCAAAGCAGCTTAAAGTTGTGCACCAAAGTGTGTGACAGTGGACTCGCAAATTGAGAGATGTAGCCCAACATCCTGATTAAGGCTGGCAAGGTGTCACATCTTTGTCAACCTTTGTGCATTGGCTGTAGGATTTGCCATTACTGTAATTGGTGATTTCTGCCTGATATGGAGACAAGGCTTAAGACTTAGTGGGAGGGCCCGGGCGAGAGTTTTTAGGGTACAGGGCTTCTTCAAAACCCTATCCCAATTACCCCAGGAACAATGACAGACAGCGGCTTTTGCCTCTTTGTGTCAGACGTCCGGTATGTTTACTTAGCGTATCTCCAATCCACTTTGTCACCAGTTAATTGGAGAGCAGTGAGTTATTCTAATGCAAATGCCAGACATGTTCACAGAATTTAAAGCGAGCTACCTTCAGTTGGCTTGAGGTGACAAAATAACAAAAAGCGTGTTGGCAGTCTGGGGGAGAAGTCTTCTCCTCCTGCAGCACAACATGCATATGCTTTCAGTGTGTGGGGGGATAGACTTTACAGTGTGCACTTGTCTCCAGCTGCTGTCAGGTGCTGCACTCTTTGGACTTCCTGACTGAATTCATCCTGTGTTATCAATTGCGATTTCATTTCAGCCAGAAAGCAGAGGATGTTATCTGCAATGTGTCAGATTAACAAGCCCATACAGCTGAAATACATGCAGTCAGTGCATTAAGTCACAGAATTTTACAAGCTAAATATAATTTAATTTTGTATAGTAGACAAAATCAAACAATTTTATGACATTAATAAGTGATTATCTAACACAAACCTGTTGAAAATACAGGGGTCTCTGCAGGTCTTTCATTTCATCTCTCATCTAGACATCTACTGCCAAAGTATACTGGTCTTAACACATTGTGTTATTCTTTCTGGCAGCATTCGATGGAAAGTCACCAGTGTGATAAGGGGATGATTTGGGAAGAATTTACAAATTTAATTAGCTCGGTCTCTAAGGAGACAAGCTCTTCCAACTTTCATTTAGATGTAATCTTTCTTTGGAGAATACATTCCAGCACACAGTTCTCACCAAAAAATAGCTCTTCTCACTCTCAATACTTCACGACATACAATAGACACTGGCTGCTTGGTGGGAGAGAGTGTGAAAATAACACCTACCCACCAAAGAAATTCAGCAAAAATGCAAGTGAACTAGTGATGTAATAGTATAGAAAATTCACATTTTGGGGCCATGGCTTGGTGCTTTGTTGGTACAGCAGAAGATTTTTGTGCTCCATCCGTTGTTAGCGAGTACTAATTCAGTGGATGTTACTGATAGTGACACCTGCAGCTTATTTATTTAACATTATAGTGGGGCTCAATCCCAAAGTCTTTAAGACAGACGGTCCACTCTGTTAACCTATCTGCATGGGTTGCTGTGGTAACGCTGTAGGCGTCAGTAACTATGTAGAATGGTGACACAGCTTTCCAACCTGGAAACATGAGAAAAGTCATTGGGCAGAACTCTAAGGCTGATATACAGCCACTCTGATACACTTTTGTCACTTTGGATTTGATGTCGTTGTTGGGTGTCCCATTTTCCATTTCCATTTTCCTTTTCAAACCACCTCCAAATGTGGCTTGGATTTGATTTGCAAAGATTGCAATTCAAGTGGTATTTTGCTGTCCAGACTTTCAAAAAATCAATCTATTCAATTCAATTCAATTCAATTTTATTTATATAGCGCCATATCATAACAAAGTTATCTCAGGGCACTCAATCACATGGAGCCGGTCGAGACCAACTTCCACACACACAAAGACC
>JAVQJD010055499.1:0-60161 GCA_036023655.1 Nannoperca australis
CTCTTAAGCTTTGTGCAGCTTTTAGACATAGTCAGATTATTGTTTTGATGTGCTGGTATGTACAGTATGTTTCACTGCCAACAGCTCCACCCTGAGAGTGAGATTAAAGGTTTTACAGTACCAAAAAACTGAGCTATTAATGCTGCATACAATTCATTTTGCCAAGTGTTGTATTTGATGATGCAACTCTGACTTATTTGATGATTATTGTTCTTACCGTCACTACTCATTGATTTATTGTTCATTCTGCACATTTGTTCACCTTTAAATATATATAAATATGCACTTGCTGCTGGTTATAAGCTGAACTGCATTTAATTGTACTAGTACTTACTGAATCTGAATCCTCTGCTAAATATACATTATCAGACATTATTTATAATTATAGCAAGTGCTGTTAGATGTTTAAAGACAATTAAAGAGAACTGTGTAAAGAAACCATTATTGCTTGCAGCTATCACACACATCTGATCACTTCAGTGGATCAATTCTTTCATAACTTTGCATTTTGAGTCTTCTCTTGTATGTTGCAGTATGTTTTAAAGGTAGTGTCATGAGATACAAGGTCCAATTAAGATAACAGACACAAGCTCATAAAAAAAGACCCCCTGCAATTAACTTGATTACCCCTGGCTTAACTAGAAAAATCTTGAGGGGACGACTGAAGTGTGTATAACAACCAGAATGCTGTCATAAGGCAGTATTTATTTCAGTTTTTAATTAAGGAAAATGATTCCCATCTGTTAAAAGGTTATTGTTGTGCTCATTATAAAAGGTTTCAAAAAAGTTGATTAATTGAGCATGTCTTCAGTGCTGCACTCAAGCTTGAGCTGACCGACCAATTATCATAATCCAGGGCTGTTTATTTTTTCTCCACTGCCAGTCATGCCGCGTTGGCTGAGCTGGTGGTTTTACACTGCGAGGTCTGGTGACAGGAGATGCTCAGTAGCCAGTGAGACGGAGGGAGGAGGCAGGACAAGGTCTGTTCAGTCTGTCAGTCATCTAAAACACTGTAATGACTGAAAGTTGATCTGTCTAGTTTGGCTGAGCAAGCTGTACACTACTGACAGGGAATGAAGAAAACATTGACACATTCAGATCACATTAGGTCTGAGCACATTTACTGTATCAGCTATAATTTGTGTTTCTCATTTTCAGGTTAATTTCGTGGTCTTTTAATAGCCCCAGGCCACACAGTGAGAGTGCTTCACACATTGGACTTCACCATTGATTTTATGCATTCTCTAATGGAGAGGAAAAGTAGAGTTGTATTGACCGTTGGCTTTTGAAAACATTGGAAATGTTCAATCGGCTAAAACAGTAACATCCAGTACTTTTATTGGCCAAAAGGCAAAAAGTCAGGTTTCAACGAGGCTCTTTATTTTATGTCATTTTGTAAGCCACCACATTTAGATGACACATTTGCTGTCTCCCGTTCCAAACAAGGGAGCTCAGTCACATTTGGTGACCAGTGTCGCTGCGGCATGTCGACAGACGTCTAGTGCATTAATCAAAATGTGCCCGCAATTGTTTTATTTTCCAACAAAATTAGGTATTTACTGAATGTCTTCTGTTAAAATTTTTGGCAAGAGAGAGTAAATGTCAGAGTTAATAAGAGGTTATCAGGAAGGAAAAAGTAATTAAACTCCCTCCCCTCAGAATGAGTCCTTTTACAGTACAAGCTGGCAGGTTTTTCTCCCTTTTCCTCTGTCTAGACACGCAGGGCAGGACTGCAGCTTACATACTGGACAAAAGAGCCATACAGGTCTCTAGAGAACTGTGAAGACCAATCCAACATTTTAGACTTTAGACTAAACTGGATAATATAGGTGAAAGAAACATGCTTACCATGTCCATCACTAGCTGGTCAGTTTGGGGGTACAGGCGGGTTTAAAAGGCCTTCATTTTGCAACTGCAACAGAAGCCATTTAAATGACTGACTTCAAGAGTGCAACACAATGCAGTGGTAGAGCTCCATCATCCTAAACTCGCCCTGGTAGTCTGGTCATTTCTGGCTACTGTGCAGGTAGCCAGTATGAGTTTAACAGTGGCCAGTAAGGAAATTAAATTTCCTTTCCCACTCATACATGTTTGATAATGGCCTCCTCCAGAAACCTGCTCCTTCCTGACCTTTGCTTCCACCTGTTATAGCCATGGTCTGCCTCATGTCAGTCACCTCGTAACATTGACAACACCACTCCACCGGGCGTTAATTACTACATTCACTACTCAGTGTCCCGGCTAATAATCCTGGACGGCTGGCAACGTGCGCGCCCTCGCATTAAACCGGTGGTACAACTAGTATCTCTGTGCTGAGGTTAACGACAGCAGATGTGATCATTTTCCCAGCACCTATTTTCTAAACACCTCTTTTCTATTGAGAAAAAAAAAACAGATTTCCAGGTTAGCTCACCAGAATCAGTTACTAACGCTTGTAAACTCTCTCTCAGGAGAAAACACAATATATTGTTTGTTTCCTTTTGCTTGGGAACAACTTGGTGGGAACTTGTAGCTATCACATCTGAATGCAGCCATTGTGTCAATATCAGAAGGGCTTGTAAATATGTTAAAAAATGTTTTACACCAGGTAGGAATTACTTAAATGGTCACACTGGTTTATTTAAACAAAAAATCTTGTAATTGCAAAACTGAATATTGCTTGATAGAATAATAATAATAGTTCATTTGTTAAACTTATCATCATGAAAACTACAAAAAAAATGTTGGTCTGTTGTGTAAAGTGAAGGTTCAATCATCCATGGAGGAGGCATGAGGCTGTGACCCCTCATAATCTCTAACAGAGAAACATTAACTATCAAATCACACAGAGACCCTAAACATCAGTGACCTGCTAGGACATCCCAATGAGAATCCTGTCAGCAAAGATGAAAAATAAGTCAAAGCACTTTCTGACATATAATGTTACAAGTTAAAATATCTGTTAAAGTGCCACTTTCAGCAGCTCATAAATTACATACACTGTATACTCTCTCTGCCTAGAGACTCTTGCTATTTTCTTATCTTGTACAGTATCAGACTGTGAAAGTGAAGCAATAACATCCTTGAGTGTGCCTTGCCAGGGCAGCAGAAGCCGTCTGTGGAGGAAATTAAAGTGAAATACATCTCCCTGCCTGGCTCTTGCACTTCACACACCCATAAAGCACTATTTTGCCACTGTCATCTTTACAGCCTACACATTGTTTAAAGAGATTTTTCATGTGGCTGAATAAATCAGTGTTTGAATATGTGAGATCTGCCTAGCAGCAACAATCCAATGTAGAAACTATTGCAAGCAGTAAAAGAGTGGGGCTTGGTGTGTGTTCAACAATAAGCAATTCACATTAAGTCCAGAAAAAGTGGGGTCAAGGACTTCAGTTTACTGTTTAAAGTGTTTATTAGGCACTAAATGCAGCAGAACTACTGTATTAACCAACCCAGGCTGAAAAGCTTTTATGATCAGCATCTGAAAGTATGTAGTATTACTGTTCATAATAATCAGTAGGTAAGAAGCCTTTAGTGTTAAGGTCAGGACCAACATGCGTTGCACTGAAAGGACCCTTTCATCCTTGATAGAATGAACCCGATGCACAATTTGGAGAAAGCTGCTGACAGAAAATCAGCTAGGAAAATATTTGGACATTCATATGCTCCCCCCAAACACATCACATGTTAAAAATACAAAAGTTCCTGCACATACGTGCAGAGAAACAGGAGCCATGGTGTCAGGCCACCTTTTGCTCTCACTCCATTTGCCCCACACGCTCTGTAAATATCCCGTTCTACCCAGGTGGTGGAGACACTAGTCAAGGTCAGGGAACTGCCACCACGACAGACACATGTCCTGTCACTGTTACCCCATCTTCCTCCCTCCTCCACCTCCCTCTTCCACAAACAATACTCCATCCTCAGTCATCAGACCCCTGAGTTGGTATGGATACACAGGAGGAGAATCAAAGGGAAATTCCTGTATATTTAAACCTATCGAATTTCCCATAAAAGTGGCTATTGTGAGTTTATGGGGTCATGCTAACTTTGCGCTAGCCCCCTCCGTGGTAGAGATTCAGGGAAACGAGGACTCATGCAAAACATATGCAAACACATATGCAAGCCTCCTATAGCTTTCCAAATAAACATGATTTTTACATGAATCAGTTCAAACAGTTTTCTCTGAGTCTGACCGAAAGTAAACACTGAATGTGTCCCTCTGGAATAGTAATTTTGGCTAACTTTACGTTGGGTTGCATCATTGGGGCTTCTTACTTTCTGTTATCTGGGTGATCATTTGGATGAAAGTCTCAATCATTAGTTTACATTTTCTGCAAGTGGTTCATTTCCTGGCAGATGGTATAAAGTATATAAATGTAGAAGAAAGTAACTCTAACCCTCAATTTTACTGACCCTCAATAGTAATTACTATTCCCTCAACCAATACCACAAGGACAGCTTTTATAATGAAAAAACAGAGAATATGAAGGGGCATAGTCATTTTAATAATATGTGACATTCTAGAAAGTATTTAATTTAAAAACACGAAAGTGAACATTAAACACTTTAACGTTATGTTTAAAGAAAAATTTTACCTGGAAAATTATTAAGAGATTTTCTTCCAGAGTTCTTGCAAAAAAGAGAACAACACATTCATAACAAAGAGTGTAAGATTGGGAAGAGGAATCTGGTGGTTGTTGTGGTTGACTCAGGGCTAAACATGTTTGTCGTTTTATTTAGATAAATTGAATACAGATTAAACACAGGTACATGACAAATTAAGCACTATGTGAAATATTGTTCACAACGTGCTATACTGGGTGCTTTTCTACTACATTTTCAAGATGCACAGCAAAAAGCATGCATGCATAATTTCCTGCAAGTTGTTGCAAGTGCATACATGTATATGAATTTTGCAGAGGAATTTCAGCTATTGAAAATAGCATATGGAAAAGAATACAGAGTGTAAACATTACTATAAACCATAAAAAAGCAATACCCTATCAAATAGGGTGATTTTAATTTGAGAGTCTTTGTATTTTACAATATGTGCTGACAGGGATACAAACATTTGCACATTTAGAGGAGAGGTCTGTTTTTTACTGATGCAGTGGGACTGTATACAGTAAGGCTGCCATGGTCCATAAATGTAAATCAGCATGGCTTTTCTGAGAGGGAATATATGGTCTGGTTATAGCAGAGGCCTCTGAGGATTAGCCTTAGCCTAGAAGCATCCTTCAAGATGAAGCAACAGGCCAGTGGTCCGACACTGCTGGCGATCCACTGCTCCGCTAAGAAAAAGGCCTGATATGAATTGAAAGAAATCTGGTTTTAAATCATTTCAAGTGGATCTTTTTTTTCTCCTGACTCCAGATACTTTTAAAAGGCTTTCTTACAGAAGCTCTTGGGTTCTTAGCCCTCCTGAGAGACATCCCTGAAGCAATGCATCACAGCCATTTTAATGCTTACTGTAAGAGACTCAGAGGAAAATAAAAGTGTTCACAGTGGACCAAGGACTGGAAGAAATGAACCAGAAACGTGTGTGTGTGTGTGTGTGTGTGTGTGTGTGTGTGTGTGTGTGTGTGTGCACACGCATGCACACGTGTTTGGGTTGTTTATATGCATGTGTGGTCATGTGCATGTGTGGTCATGTTCCTGTGCACTCAGAGATTTGTGACATTTGGCAAATAATTACATATCATTTATTTATTATGCTCTTAAAGCAAACCATAAAATTGCTAGTATTTATGCAGACCAGAAAACAACATATTTTATATTTGTACATACTGTTGAGATCATTCCAAATTGAAAGGCTTAATGTTTTGAGTTGAAATCACTGACGTTTTTGGAATCTACAATCTGATAATTTTAGTTAGTGACACAGTTACCGACAAGGTCTGAGCTCTTGAGCTCCAGAGAACAATGTTTAAAACGTACTCTGAATCTTTAACCACTGTAACCTTGTGCAAATGGACTGCAAACATGCAAGATAGACATCGCAGAGGTACCAACAAATCCTCTGATCTGTGGACAAAATGGCCAGTTCAGCTATTAACAAAACAGGCTACATTTATGTGCTATTAGGACTATTTATTTTCAAAGAGATGGAAACAACAAGCTGATTAGGTTGACATCGCACCGCCCTCATTTCAATCTACAGTGAGTGGCTGTTTGTGCGTGAGGCCAAACTGAGAGGAAAATATTCCTGCTTTAGATTGGATAATAACATTGCAAATCTGATAAATTCAATCTTACTCATAGCCTATTAGATCTGGTGAATTTAACACTGAATCATGGTCATTTGGTTTTAACCAGCAAATTGGGGTGCATTCAGAGGTTTTTACATAGTAGTTTAAAGGATGAGTCCCAACTTATTTTTCATTACACGACCAAATAAGCAAATAGCCCATATGACATCTAATTTAAAACAGTTTCACTGCACCTATATGTAATTTTAGAACTGCTATTAATATTATATTATACTACCTTCTTACTGTTACAACATGTTGGAAATTCCGAACAAAACAGAGTGTGTTGGTGTGTATTTGTGTCTGTTTCTTTGTGCATTTGTGTGTATCTCTGTGTGTTGCTGTGTTCATAAGAATTCCTGAGGGATAATCCCATAATTAGAGCAGATGGCACAGGAAGTTTATTCAGGTGGGCTTTTTAAACAGGCATGTCTGCCTACTCTACTGTATGAGAGACAGCCAAGCACAAAAGCCTCAAAATGAGAGACGGTTTAGGTGCTTTCCACTGGTACAAGACTGCCAGATTATGCACAAGAATCCTATCAGAGCAACTGTGTTTTTGCTGGTTAAAATCTGTCTGTCAAGTTGAATTAGGCTACAAATGTTTTAAGGTGTATTTATGCATCGCCAAAACCAGCCGTCTGGATTTAACTATTTGACAACGGCTTCTGGAAATCTGTTGTGTTGATTTCATTTGAGACACGATTCAACATCGTACATTTGTGTATGGGCATGCGATGTGCAAATATAAACAGATATATCAAGATTTATCAAGATATTTCCCTTACTAGCAGCAAACTATTGCTTTGCTAGCTTTCATCAGTTTTATATGAGCATCGCACACACAAAAATGATACTAAAAAATGAAATAAAAAAACATCTGGCTTTTGCTAAATCTACAACAAAATTAAGGCAGCACTTTTGGACACTCAAAACAAACTCTCTCTGGGTCAAAGACAGGAAGCATATGGCCTTCATTCACTCTCCATGTGGGATCATATAGCCTCCATAAGCCCATTAACACCTACGATACAGTAGCCATACCGCTGTGCTGTGCGTTAAACCACGGTTGCACATCTTTAATCCGGTCATCACTGTTGTCTTTCTTGTTGAACACAAACAAAGTCACATTGAGGCTGCGTGAAGCCATTAGTTGTAAATTGCCAAGAACAGTGTGAAAACTCAGTTGAAACCATGTGGTTTTAAACTGCCTCCTCCTCGCCATGTTTTTGAAATCACTTCCAGCTGCTCCACAGCCACTAATGGCACCTTGGGCCCACATTGCCGTTTTAACACTGGCCAAGTCTCAGCCCCCTCCTGCCTGCTAGAAGCTAAGGAGGTTTTCAACTACTGTTGAACAAATGATTTTAGCCCACATTACAAGCAATAAAAAGACGCCCTGCTGAGTGTCCTGAACGTTGTGTTCATGCACATGAGCAGATCCTACAGTATGTAAGAAGTAGTTTAAATAGTTTCTTTTTAAATTGTGCCACATATGTTTAAGGAATTCCCTGAAGACATTCAATAATCAAATGAAAGCCCTTGGCAATACTTAGTTTAAAACATGACTAAAGTATTTTACTTTTTCTGCTGTCTTTTCCTTTTTTGATATCTACAATTACTGCTCGTCTTCAAATACGCTGCCCAAAAGACTAAAGGACAAAAAAAGGCACAAAACAAAATAAAGAGAAACTGGACAAATCAAAAAGCACAAAAAGACACCTTTGTATAGGTGCAGCTGTGTTTGTTCTCAACTGTTTAAAGGAGCATGTAAGGAGCAGTAAAAGCATGTTTCAGTTTTCTCAATTTCGGTTTATTTACCAACAACACCACAACTGCCCCAGTTTAGTTGCAAAATCCACAGCTGTACACACAATCCAAACTGTGGCGAAGATGTTCAGTCACCTGATAATAGTCCACTGTTAATCTGTGTCTTCAGCATTCTGAAAAATAAAATCCTACGCCATCCTTTACATTGAAATCCGGAAGTATTTTGGGGGATTTACGTTAGCTTTATAATGGCCGACATTATAATACTGTTTATACCTCCTCTTGATTCAATGTTCTTATAGTACATTACCACGAATAATTAATGTATTTCTGTAACGTCTGTTCCATATTAAATTCAAAAGTCACTTGGAACAGCTCCTCAGAGCTGCTTCATTGGCAAACGCGAATGGTGGCTGGTTTGACCACAGTCATTTACTGTTGTGTAGAAAAATATGGCAGATTACACGCTGAGTTTCAGTTTTTTTTTTACCATATGACCCCAGAGGGGCTTCATATTACATACATATATTCTGTAGTTTGAGGGACGACCTCAGTAAACATTATGCAAAATTAACACATCCCAAACACAAATACACGTGGAGGATCAACATAAATGGCCTAGGGGGGAATCTAACTGCATGCCATCACAGGCAAATCCTTTCAACTTGTGTTTATGTTGAAGGGACCTCTCTCAGTCTGTGAGTGGCTATCACTAACATCATCTGAGAGAGAGGACTTTTGCTGATAACCTCTGACCCCACACTGCTGTCAGTTATAGAAACAGCCAAGGTTTACATCTGAGTGTGTGTGTTTGGGGGTCAGGGTCACACTTAGTGACCAGAAATATAAAAACTTGTACTATGTAATGTGATACAATTTGAAGCTCTTCAAAAAATACTACCTTAAAAACTTTAAGAGGGTTTAACCTAGGTCTGTAGGTTTGTAGATTTGTGTTAGATTGCATATTATTGAAAGATGTTTCTAATATTTTGTTTCCCCATGTAAATGGGGGTAAATCTCATTGTTGAAATCATCCTTTAGATATCAGGATTCATGTATGTGCTGTTATTCTGTGAGAAATATGGAGGAACAATTATAACAGATATTAAAAGAAAGATTGTGTGTTGATTATAGTCATTTTCTTTGGTATTTATTAGTAAATGTACCCTAACTCCCTAGAAAACAGTATTAAATCATGCATATGATGTTATTTTCTGCCTGGTTCCAGTTATCATGTTGGCTACTCTATGAAATCAGTGTGTATTAGTGAAACATGCAAGCATGGGGCCACAGAAATGCATGTGTGCATACATGTATGTATTCAAATGTGCATGTGTTAATTGACTGCTTGTGAACCATGTTGGCTGGTCAGATGGCCAATTAGTGCTCGAACCTTTCTGCTCCATCTCGAGAATAGGTGCAGGGCACATCTGGTGTCAATACATCTTAATAACTTATTGTAATTCTCCTTTTCCTGGACTGAACATGCTGGGACAGAGGCCCATTTAAAAACTTGTCAAACAGTTCAAGTGCACCGTGAGTGGAGCCAGATTGCCATCACTAGATCAGCAAGGGTACTGCAGGAGAGAAAGATTTACTTTTTTATTTTGCAACAAGGCAGTACAGCTGAGACTTTTACTGCAGTTAAAATCACACTTTTTGAGGAAGGAAAGGGAGAAATTTTTATGGTATAATCAGTAAGACAAATTCAATCGGAAAAGTGTTTTATGCAATTACACACTTTTTGGCATACCTGAGCTTTATGCACAACATATTTACTATAATGTGGATATTAATCAAAGGTCCAACAGGGCCAAAACAAGCCATTAATCATAACACACGTGCTAAGCTTGTGTGTCCTCTATGGTTAATACAGATAATACAGGTTTACATGAAATTTCATTTATTTATACTTTTCAATTCACCCCTAATAGACTGTGGGAAGCCTGTGCACTATTGCTGGAAAATATAATGAAAATATGCTACTTACATATCTACAGTTTTATGCACGGTTGATTGTACTTTAAATCTTGTTTCAGTGTATATGCATGCATTCAAAACTATTTGATTTTGTGTTACTTACCTTTACTTACCTTGTTACTTATGTGTTACTTGCCATTTCCATGATTAGGTATTCAGTTGGTTTGGAAGGCAGTATATATGTGAGGCTTCTTCAGATTGTAGATTTACAGTACCAGTCAAATGTTTGGACACACTTTCCCAATGGGTGTCCAAACCTTTGACTTGTACTGTAAGTAAGGACCAGTTGTGGTGTTACAGTTTGGCCCCAAGGCCCAGTTTCCCACATTCTTTCTATCCGTCTCATACATTCCTGTAACAATTCAACTCAACTAGGGTTGATTCCCAGTTATAATAATGGACTCTGCATTAGTTTTTTTTTCTGTGAGGTGTTTAATTGATGCTTTAACAATGCCATTCATTTTTGCTAGGCACACAGCGTTTGCTTGCACAGGTCATTATATCCTCAACAGAAAAGCTAAGAGAAATAACAATGGGTCAATGTGCAGCCAAAACTTTCACCAAGGTTAATTTTAACAGATGTTTGGAAAGAAAAGCGGAAAACTTTCTGTAAGTGAAAGCCATTGGAATTTCAAGGTCCATGGAAAATTAAGATTAAAACATCAGATACACAACTAGAGATTTTCAATAGATTTTTCAAATTAAATACTTAGAACGTAATGCGTAATGCTGTAAGGAATGGATTGGAGGAAACAGTCTTTAGGGAGCTTAGAAAGTAAATCTATCCGCCATGCAATTTACTGATCCGACTTTTGGCTGGCCAATATGTTGAGAAACTAGACAAATGTCTTCTTCTGTCAAACATACTTATTTTAAGCAACCAAAACTATATAGTTTATGTGTCCCGGCTTGGCTATCCTGGATGTGACAGAGCATAATGTATGAATTTCAACAGTCCTGGCAAAAACCAAATGGGCCATTTAAAGTATCAAAGAGAAAAACCAAATATTGACGTCAGAGATGCAAAAATTGGCAGTTGCCAATGGTAACGCCTGGGCAGAAATGAAAGTGGTTAACACATGAGCAGAAAACACACACAAAAAAAACCTCAATCTGTGACTCTGCCTATTACTGGTTCCTGCCAAGCCCTATAGGGCAGAGAACGGGGAGGAGTTCCCCAGAGCACAAATTACCTCATGCTGTCCCATGCTGGGACAGTAGGCATGCCATCATCCCTTGGCGTCCTCCATCTTCCTGACGTCTCTGGGATCAGACAGGCCTCCAGAATCATGCTGTAGGCTGCTGGGTAAGAGTCAATATACCACTGGCAGTTTCCATGGCAAACACAGTGCGAAAGCTATTACTTCAAGTGTCACTGTGTCCCGACGACATCCTGTGGACTGAAAAGTGGTATGCAATACTTGAGAAAGATATAGTGCTGCATAACCCGGCACATTTCTGATCATAGGCAAAAACATGTTGTGTCATTAGATGATGATGATGATGATTCATTCATTCCATATGAAAATGTGTCCTAAATTTATCTAACCGTCCTTCTCAAACATTTCTTTATTATTTTCTGTATTCATACCACTAGCCTGTATATAGAGTGCATTGGATGTTAGACTAACAAGCTAAGGGCCATGGACCACAATCTGCGCAGAATAAAGCTCAAGTTGCCGTTCTTCTGAGCTCAGTCAGTGCAGTAGATAATATTGCTGGCCATTCCAAAACCACAGGTTTTAGCCATATTAAAAAGATCCTCGGAAAACCCAGAGCTCCTTGCGGCTGACACAGAGGAAGTCAAGTTGGCTTTCCCAATAGCCAGCAACAGGCTTTTATAGGCGACAAGCAGGGTGAAACGAGAGTTCAGGACCGGCACTCTGACTTCCTGTGGCTCTCTGGTCACGACTATATTACCTTCACCTTTAGGAGCAGAATTTTGCTGACATATTGATTCACTATATTGGAGCACAGAGACCCTGAGGAGCTGCAGCGCTGACAGTCTCAGAAAATAGAGGGAGGGATAGAGGGCTTCCTTCCTTAGAGAATAATAACACCACGCTACCATAAGGATACACATATACACATTCACACACACACACACACACTCCCTGCAGCTGTTGAACATGTGCATTTCCATAACACAGCTCAGCTAAAGACATGGAGACAAATTCACACCTGTTAGCACCGGCAGCACTGGCCAACTCTGACTGACAACTTCCCTCTGGCCATCATCACCTCTCAATCGCAGGAGAACTGTCCAAGCAAACAGTCCATCAGCAGCGCGTCGGAAGCCTCTGCCGAACAGCATTAGTATCAACAACCTTTCCACATCTCTGCTGATTACTGGACAAAGGGTCTGAAAAAACAAGAGAAAATGTCTTTTTTGTTTGTTAATAGAAGCTCGCTTACTGACATACAAGTCACCAGTTGGGAATAACTGTCCGTGTGTGTGCGTGTACAATAGGACACAAATTACTGCTGTTTTGTGTTTCTGTTTGTGTGTGAGTTAATGGGTATGAGTGTGTGTGTGTGTGTGTGTGTATACGTGTGTTGTCTGATTCGTGGCCTTGAGCATTAAAAGGAGGCATACCTAAAGTTTGACCTAAAGTGACTTAAGATGACTTAAAGTATGATACGACTCAAAACATTAAATGTACAAACAAAGAGGGTTTTTACTTGTACATTCCAAAAAACCCAATATAGAGATGTTTTTTTAATATATATTTCCAATGTGTATTCCAGATTTAAGGCTAGACATTCTCAGTGTTGGTGTTTATGAACTCCAAACTCTGATCATTGTCAAACAGGATGTTTTCCAATTTGCAATAGCTTAAAAAACAGCCAAGGAATCCCTTTTTTAGCTGTTCATAACAGAGTCATACATACAGGGTTGCAGAAACTTAACAGATCTGTGAGTTTTGTTTAAAGTGTTGGGAGGAATGGGTCCGGTCAGGGATGAGATATGGGGAGATAAATTGTCTGGTATCACAGATGAAGATCATACGGAGTGCAGAGAGGAGATGTATAGGTATGGATGAGTATAAATCTCTGATAGCTCCTCTGAACTCAGGGAACATTCTGTTTGAAATATTAAGATATCATGGTTCTTTATTGAAATGACAGATTTACATGTTTGCGAGGTAGAAACAGATCAACAGAATAACATTTTTTAGCACAAAGGGCCACGTTGGACATAAATCCCATGAGCATAAGAGAAACAGCCATGCTGAATGACACTGCCTCTCTGGCATCTCTCTCTGTGTCGCTCCTCACAACAGGTGATTAAATGGCAGCTCTTGCACTGCAGTGAGGGAGACGGTATGTTAAACACCTCCCCGGCATGAACTCTGATCCCTCATTGTCTGCTTATCTGCACTAAAGACCTACAGATGGATGAGTCCAAAGGGGGGGACGAAGGCTGTGTGGTAAAGTCATCACACGGTGATGTAAAGCAGGCGCACGCCGAGGCTTCTCCACAAGTTCAAAAGGAAATGAAATACTTATTTGATTTTTGTCTCTCTTTTTTTCTCCCCAAGCACCCTCTTTTCCTTCCATCCTGCCCCTTACCAGATTTATTAATGTTATTCTTGAGATCGTCTGCATAATGTACTGTATGTCAGAGATTTACGTGGTTGACTAGATTTTGGTTCGGTGTCAAGGTCTGACACAGTGAGCCCGACTCAGAGAGCTGCTGAGTCCTTAGTTTGACCCAGAGGATTGAAAAGGATCTACTGATGTGTCCAAACGTGCTCATAAAGACAAACTGCTCCTCTGCTCCCTTTGGAATCTTACACTTGCATCCTCTGTTTGCTTTTTGTTCATGAACTGCAGATTATAGTGTGAAATAACATACTGTTCCAAATCAATTATCGATTAAATATCAACCACAACTTGAAAATAATAATTTGTTATGATGATTAGCCCGGAAATTCCATAATTTTTATGGATAAATAAGCATTTAAACAACAAGTTGTCTTCTACAGGCTGTGCTGACCTTGGTTGTCTCCCAGTTAGGAGACAGTTATGTTATATCTGCGTGGGCGGGAGGCCATCGCAGGTCATCAGCTGTGCCTCCTACACCGTAGCTCAACGTCTCCGCCTCCAGAAGTTTAACAGTTTGCACAGAGCCCCGGCACGACTGATAAAGTCAATTTAATTTGTCGGGGGGGGGTAAAGTCACAGACTACAATATGACCTGTGTTTCCGTCTGCTTTAAAATAATTCACAGCTCTGTCTGATGTGTGTATCTGGGTACATTTGTTTAACTGGGAGTGCGTTGCTAGCTTAGTCTGTCAAATACACAATACAAATAAAAAACCGAAAATCAAGAGGAGCTTGCAGGAGTTTCAGAATTCATGAAGAACGAGATAAACAGTAGCATTGTATGAGGCTGCATGCTATGTGTTCAAACTGCATGTACGGTATCTTCTGTTTTCATGAGCTCATTTCTGTTATCCACTACAGAACCTCTCAGCTGAGCCTGCGACCCTGAGGTCAAGAGGCTAGCATGATCCTTCCTCCACTTTATGAACAGTTAGGGTGTTCCGACATCTCAGGGCTGTTTCACAGTGTTCGGACAGCACGGATGTCTCCTTTCACACCACGTAATCGTAAGGACGGCACTGAGAGGAGCGCCACTGTTTTCCCGGATTCTTCCGTTCTCATGATTTTAAAAGTGCATCAAGTTCAAACACATATACCCTCTTGTGATGGTGTCAATTGGTTGATGGGCCCAGCTGCTTGTAACCAGTAATTCAGCCATTAGTCTTTGTTGGCTTACAGCCCATGCCCCAGTCTGTGCTATCAGCCAAGCCAACTATCTGATGGCTGTGGAATACTGATGCTCAGCTGTGGGACCCAGTGAGGGAGAACCTCTTGCCTTTTAATAACTTCAAGGCTCTTTTTTTGGGCCAATCCCTTTTGTTTAGCTTTTTTTTTTGTCTTAATAATGGTAGACCAAAGCGAAATAAATTGCCAGTAAACTGGGTGGAATGAGTTGAGGCTGACAAGTTGTTTAGTGGACGAAGCTGTTCAAACTCTGCGTTTGATATCTTTTGATTGCTTTGTCGTGTTGTGTCATGGCTCACCAAAAGTTTTATTGCTGAATTTGATACTGGGAATGTGGCAGTCATCACCATCACAATTTGTAAAATTGTCACTTTCATTTAACGCAAAAACCGTGCCCTGTGGAAATCGAATTTCATAAAGAACATCAAATTATTTAAGGCTAAATGTGTGTCACTGTGTGTTGTACATACTAGTAATTGATCTCACTTCACATAAACCATATTTCTGTCTCTCTGTTGGGTGAATGTAATCTAAGCAGACAGTGGCCCCATCAGGCCAATGAATTCTACAAATCACATTCGGAAAGAAAGGTGGAGCTGATTCACTTTAGATACTGAACGTTCAAACAACATTCATTTTAGTCAGTATGCTCATTAATAACTTTTAATTACATGTGACCTTCCTGTTATCACCAGCTAAATATCATGTAATTCAAGAGACATTGTAATTAGTCTGTATTGTTTGTGCAAGCTTTATGTATACAGTTTGGAAATCCATCCTATGGGGCATTACAAGGTAGAGTAAACAGGCTATTTTTCAAATCCAAGAGCACTTCTGGAGCATATTTATAAATGGTCCAATTCAGACATTTCATACATTTCATTATAAACTGAAGTTTTCTAAGACCTCAATCCACAATTTTGATTTGCCTGGAAATATTGCTGCTGTCGACAAAAGAAAAATATACATGTTTCATTTTGGAAATCAGAGACAGAACATGAGCGGGCTGCCAGTGAGCAGCAGTAATAACCAAATGACTGCCCCTGGCAGGAAATTACACGCATGTCGTTCCTGGGCATCACAGGGTAGTGCTGACTTGCCCAAAATAGGCCCTGCCAGTAACAACAATATTACACACAGATCTCTCTATGTGTATGCAGGTTAAAAAAGCAGAGGCTGGCAGCCGTTCCTTCCCCTCATTATTTCAATCTACTTCCCCTGCTTGAAAATCCACAATCCTCTGATGCCATCTCTAATAGCCAAGACAATCAACAAATCACAGGCTGATCCTCAATAAGAGCTCCAGCTTATACCGGATGCAGGCTGACCAGAAATGAGACGGATGATCTCAAGACATATGGGGCGCCGCAGTTTGAGGCAATAAGGTCCATAGGTAATGAGATGCATATTCTCTCTGATTGGCCAAGTTAAATATTGCTTTTCATGTACAAAATATGGATTTTTACCCCAAATACATGCAATGTTAGGAGACTCCTTCACAGTGACAGGTTCAGTCAAAGAACCGCTAGCTAATTTGATATTTTGGGTGACTGAGTTCACTTGACAAATTCATCAAACCTCATAGTGGCTACTATGAAAAGCTTTATATCAACAATGGATCACATGACTACTTGTATGTGACAAGGGTCACTCGTAGTGACAAACACACAAAGGATTATCCCTAAAGTTCTTCTCAGGTACGAAGCGTTGTTTTGGTTTTTTGACACGTAACTTTAATGTTTTGGTTTATATTCACTGATCTCATTTTGCGTTCGGCCGCAGTGGATAGCTGTTTTTGGAGAAAAATAACCTGCCCAGCACCAAATTGGTGAATATTGGTCTTACATTTTTCAGGCCGATAGAAACAATAATCCAAAACAACACTATACTGCTCTGCATCTACTAGATGTGTAATTAGGCAATCGTTTGCCATTTAAACTTTAAAGGTGATGATATACCGTATCTTGAGTTCACAGCTTATTGCACATTTAACATTCCCATTTACTATCTGGACATTTAGGCCAAATATTATTGGTAAACTTTGGGCTAGTGAATCCATCTTCACTTCAGCTATAACACAAATGGTTGGTTTTCTTAACTTTGAGACACCCTTCTTCCCTCAAACTCATTCGAACACTCATCTGCATGCACCAACAACAAGCTGACAGTGTTGTTTTCACTCTGGAAATGATCAATCATCTGGTTGTTATAAATCATCCTATTATGGCAGAGACTGATGAGAGTATCTCCGTTCAGGGTTGTTTCTCATACCTGTATATGTGTGTTTGACCGATTTACGACTTCATGGTTTATGGCGTGCTGTTCAACTGAAGTCATTAATACACTTATCTTTGACATTGCCTGGTTTTGGGGGTTATTGCGGACGAGGCCGTGGCTCACAAGAAGCTGGATTCATTTATTTAAACTGTGACCACCCCTCACGTGCAACACTTAGTGTGTATTCGAGGTGGTTTCACATTTCACTATAGCAATGCATGCACTCATCACAAGGACAAATATACAGCCAAGTGTTTCCCCATTGCACTGGAGCTCTTAATGGCTACATTGCTTATTTTGTCCCACTGCTGAAGAGAACATGAATTGTCTGGGGTTCATGCAGGAATCCACCTCGGCAAGAGCTAGTCGGGGGCTCAAGGCCGCTCTGCTTTGTCTGCTGCCACTGTATTCCACTCAAGAATCCATATCTGTGGAATTATAATTGCGGATAAATATTATCAAGTGCAATCGGAGAGGGTGTTGTGTATTTGTCCTGGGGCCAAGAAGAGAGGCGCTGTGAAACTGAACACCAGCTTGGGCCCTGACCACAGGAGAGCATAGTTGGAGGCAGAGGAACTATCTTCCTCTATGGGCCGCCACAGGCATTAGGGAATACCAAGGTGAAAGGTCAAGGTAGAAAGTGACGTCATTTCCACTACTAAGACTGCGTATCGTGGGCTACAGCTAACACAACTCTGTAGAATGAACAAGCCAATGTTCAACACAAATACGGAGGCTGTGGATTACTTTCACCCAGGACAGCCCCTGTTCCTTGGGCCTTGGCATTGCGACGTTCAGCCTTTTTTTCTTGTCTCTCATCACCAGGTGGAGAAAAATAACCCATAATCCAAGTTCTCTAATCTTGAACAGGATAACTGTCAGCACCTCCATAGACTGTGGAAGGCTTCCCTGGCTTGTTACAACAGTGGCACCAGTAGTAATCACTCTAATCCTTTGGTATCCATGGTAAACAAAACCTCTTGCACAGTCATTATCCATTCACAGCCAAAGGCCGTCAGATAACAAAGCACATCAGGGAGAAGAGGAGCTAGAGAGAGAGAAAGAAAGAAAGAATGATGGAAAGAAGAGTAAGAGAGTAAGCAAAAGGAAAAAAGACAAGGGGACAAAGTGGAGAGAGAGAACAGTATTTAATTGTATTATATAACACTCTTTGCTGTGTGCCAGGCAGCAACTGTTTTCTCTCTTTCAAAGGAGAGTTTTCTGTTGTAAGAGCCCCCGGCATTTCTCAGCCTTGATGTAAACTGATAGGCTACTCTGTTGTTTGATTTATGGCACACAATCCAAACCCCTCCAAGAATAAAAACTCTACGCTGTCAAAATTCTGGAAATCTTACATAATAACAATTTAGCAACATTTATGACTAAAACCTAGAAGTATAAAGATGGCAAGCACTTCAGTCTTTTTAAAAAGAACAGCCATCCGTCACTGGGAAGAAAAGAGAAACAAAGTCAGGGCTTTCAGGGACAACCACACAATGAGAGCGGAGGGGCAAAAACGTGGGTGGGAACCTGACAGGTCTGCTAAGCCCTCCTCAGTCAACTTTGGACATGTTTTGCCAAAGGCCAGAAAGCTAGGAGGCTCTAAGCAGCACCTATAAAGTGAAGGTGAAGTCCTAATTCTTCATGCAATATCTGCTGGGAAACCAGGGACAGCTGAGGATCTCTTGAAGACTAGCATAATGATTAGCATCGGCCAATCAGCTCAGCAGTCTTCATGAGACACTGCCCCTTGCAGGACTATTTTCAGCTGCCCATGCATGAAAAAAGTCACCTTTATATAGTATGTCTCTATATGGTAGACTGGTTTAAATTCATCGTAGGAAAAACTAAATGCACACTATACAAAGTGATGGTATGAACATTAGCCACGGTTCTTCTGTAGCTCGCTAGCACCTGATGGAACAAGACAGTGGTATTAGAGCAGAGCAGAAACCATTCTGTAACATTAGAGGAATTGTCTTCCAGGCTTGAGACTAGTTCTCCAAACTGTTTCCCTACCAACAGAATGCACTAAAGAGCCATGTTGGCTTTCATCCAGTGCCTTTACCTTTTTCCACAGTGCCTTTTTCTCAAAACAAAAGTCGGTGAGAGCAGCAGGAGATTCTTACAATGTAAATGTAACAGTGCCTGACACATAACCCTATCTTGCTTCTTCTCATTATTTGGGAAATGTGAGACAAGTTTCCAGGCTTCTCAAACACACTCTCATCTTACCATAACAGATTTAATATGTGGTTTTATTGTTACGGAATGCAAAGTCTGCCTGTAGCAGACAGTTTCATATTGAAATTCAAGCTGTAGTAATGAATCAGGTTCAGTTAAGCTTTATCTGCCCAAGGTGAGTTTTGCAGCAGGACTTGGGTGACTCAGTATTATGCAAAAATAGCAATTTTCCATTGGGGAAAGTCCATAATTTTGCAGTTTTTCTAAAGACTTTTATCTGTATTTTACAGGCAGGCAGACAGGAGAGGCAAGTTCAGAAGGAGCAACCAAAGATGGTATGCTTCTGTTATACTGCTTTCTGTCTTCTGCCCTCTGTTTTCATGTACATCTCACAATAGTATTGCTGGGAAACCTGCTCATTGCGCAAGGCAAAACATTTACTCACTCTGAAGTCTTGAAACGCTGTGCCTCTCATAATCCCATGTGGTATGTTCCCACTTAACTAGTAATTGTATTTTCTCTTCACGTATTTAATAGAACAACATGGCAGCAGTGCTCTTAATTTCTTCCTTGTGCCTGGAGGACAACTCAAGTGTTGAGTGCAAAGAGAAGTGCACACAATTAGCTAATATAATTCACAGATGTGCTCACTGAGGTTTTCTCTCTCTCTCTCTCTCCCTCATCTAAGCATTGCACAGCAGGCTGGGTGACCTGAGAGTTTGGACACGGTCTCTGCTCTCACCTCACTGTGACCTACTGGCACATACATTTCAGATGACGTAGTAATTAAAATACACTAATTTGATAATAATGCAATAACAGCAGCACCCTGAAGGGCTAATTTAAAGAAAACATTTTCCCAGACCGCCAGTAAAGCATATGTAATACCCCATAGAAAATACAGTAGCCTGTTGGTGTGCTTTCTGAGGTCTCAGAGGTATTTCAGGGTACTGATTTCATACCACAATCATTAAAATCTTAGCTCCCTTTTGGCTTAAAGCGCCTGACTGGCGATGGCGCCTGCGAATGATATTGGATCCCAAAGGTGTAAACTTGATGAATATCTGCGGCTGTTTTGCAAAGGGTTAAGTTTGAAGCTCCTCCACAGATCAAGGCACAGTGACGATTCAAAGCTGGACTTTGTATTATTTTAACTGGATTGTAAAGTTCATAGGGCATCTCTGAAGGGTTAATAGATACACAGGAGTAACTCAAGACAAGTATGAAGGGGAGAATTGATTAAGATTGCTGACCTAGATTTAACAGGGCTGAATTTTAAAATATTATTTTGTGACATCATCTACCTTTTTTTTTTTTACAGCTCACAGATGAGGGAGCAACAGGAACCATGTGGAGAAAGAGTGTGGGGTTACATGTAACAAGGTTTGCTGGCCACATTCAAACCAAGCATGTCTTTAACCATCGAGCCACCAGGGAAGATCATTTTAAATGGAGGGATTCAAATATAAAGTACATACATATACACAGTACCAGTATGGACACACGTTACCATTTAAGTGAATGGGAAAGTGTGTTCAAACTTTTGACTGGTACTGTATATATATATATATATATATATATATATACATACACTATATACAATATACAATACAATATGTCTTTAATATTGGTTTTGAGTTAGTCTAATTGCTTATGTAACCAAAGTTTAAAAAAATTGACAACTCTGACTGAAGTCCAGATTGCTGGTACATTAATAACCCAGCAGAACTACTTATTTGGAGACAAAATGACCCCTAAATACACAAAACATAAAGACACAGCCGTGACAGTCAAACCCTCCATGAAACTGTAGCTGCAAACCAAAAGAGGTAATTTCTGCACGTCGTTATCTGGCTTTGTTAATCATAATACCCTCATGCTTGTGACCTGATACCAACTGTCTATCAACTATGAATATCATTAAATGTGATCCACGATGCACAGTAATTTTGCCCCTAATTCCTCCTCATCAAGAGACAAAGACAAGAAACAAACAGAGCAGGGAAGAGAATTCGGCCCCTTTGTACCCTTCCCTTTGTGCCACTGGCATGGCGGCTTTGAAACCTACAGAAGTGGAAGCGAAAGGGATTGAGCTTGCCCAGTGAGGCTTGCTCTACAGGACTGAGTGCCGCAAATCACGCCACATGACCCATTTGTGGGTGTGTTTATTAACCCCATGTACAGTTCTTCCACATTTGGGTTCGCTAATGAGCAGCGAGGACGTGGCTAGATGTCAGCATCAGCTTAGCCTGGTGGAATCTGCTGGCTGCCAGCGCCGGTTCTCAGTCTGTCGACTTGGAATCTGAATCACCACTTCAACTGGGACCTTATCTCTTTAATGATTAGTAGATTGGATTCTTTGCTTAATAGATGCATCACTGAGCCACTTAGACAAAGCAAAGCATTTAACGGTATTTGGGTGAAATCTGGAAATCTTACAGCCTATGACTAACTCTTATGGATATAATTTAGACTGACTGAAGACTCCCAGAGGGTGGTCGCTGGTATGGTTTACTTTCACAGGCGCATGCTTCCATTTGTCATTGTTATGCTAAACACTGCTTTGGTATAGAGGAAATTGAATTAAGGAGCCGTCCAGCAGCAGTCTTGCGGCTGTCTTGTCCTTATCATTTCCATCAGTCTGATCAGAAACACATTGAGCTCCCACCAACAGAGGGTCAGAAAGTCACGTAACCTTAGGCAAGCAGCCATTTCCTGAACACTCCATCATGGATGGCCTCTGTTGGCTTTTGGCAGTGATGTAACATGTAAATAGGGAGTCATTTTCTTGTTATTGCAGTTGGGAATCTACTGTATAACACTCTTTCCAACTGTACGTACACAAAATGAATTTTAAGATACCAAGTACTACTTAATTTTGATCTACCAGTTCTACAATTGTGCTAGTTATTTGGTAGAGTATCTGCAATGCGTGTCCGTGGATTATTCAGCCATCCAATGACATTTCTGCAGTTACACACTGGTGTTGACTGACCTTTTTCATTCAATTATCCCTATATTATATAGGGGTGGCAACAAAAATGCGAGAGATCTCGAAATCTGGTAGTAAAACCCAAAGTATCTGTATGGGAAGATACCACTATGGGGGTAAGTGAGAAAAAAAAAATATATATATATATATAAACAATATGTTGTTTTTGTAATTTGGGTGGAAACACAAGAAACAACAACGACCCTATGTAATGGCCCAAATCCAGTTTTTCTACGGCAGACAGAGACCGTTACAGTTCGCCAAATTATATTTATACTGCTGCACAATATTCACATATTAGACACATTAAGGTGATATAATTCAATAGTTAGCCTGGAAGGGGAGGGCGGCGTACTGAGACCACAGACACACCAGCATGAGGTGAATAAGACGCCACATTAGAAATGTGTATGTATTATCTCATAATACACAACAACAAGCACACAAACGGGACAGTTATGCTTTATTGGAAGCAGTATAAAGCACCAATAAAAAAAACAGGTAATCAGGCAAGTGAGAGATTAACAAAGTATTTTGTCTTCTGTAAATATGACGAACATCTAATCCAGACTTAAAGAACATTTTAAGGAAATAAACTTTATAGTCATTTAAGACTTTAAAAAGTGGAGGAAAGGCAAGTACAACTTTTACATGACACATGAACACAACACGACTTAACAATGATACATGATGGAAATGACAAAGCAGTTGCTGTACGCAAAGTGAAAATACACATTATTCTTGATAAAGTGACTTAGATCAGTTTGATTTAGAGACCCCAGAGTTATTCATCATTTTATACCTGAGTAGAGTTCAGATTGTTTTTCTGCAGAAAAATTCACATTACAAGTAAAGTACCAGCAAGAAGACACTCAACTGTATGAAAATGTTGATGCTTAGGAAAATGGAAAACATCACAATATGAGAAAAGATAATCAAAAAAAAAAAGATCTAAATCACGTCTTCATATGGGTAAATATGAAGTGCACACTTATTCTGTGGCACTATGGAGCTTAACAGCAGTGCTTTTAAAAAGGCACATCTCTGCATAACGATGTGTAAAATGCTTAATATCGCCCACATCCATGCACACCGCTTCAATACTGTCGATTCAACCTGATTGTAAACATCATCTGAGGCATTTGATGATGTCAAATAAAGGCTGAACAACACCCCTTTCATCTCGCCTTTATTGTCTCTGACCGAGCTCCTGCTTGAAGGCCACAATGAACTTCCAGGCTTCAACATACTGGGACAGGCAGATCTCCTCTGGGAAGAGCTCCTCCACATCAGGGGGGGTGTCCAGGTCTTTGCGCTCCATGTAGGACACAACTGCTTCTTTTAGGCTTTTAAGAAACAAAACACACACTTTATACATCTGACTTTGCAAGTCATCACACTAACACACACACACACACACACACACACACACACACGCCAGTCTAATTTTCCTAATTCTTTGTTTCAACTAAATAAAATGAAAAAATGTAGCTAAAATGTAATTAAGGCTGAAGACTAGAGGTACATTTTGAAGATTTATAGATACAGGAAATGCTTAGGCCATGATACTTAATAGGCATAGTATTTCAACTTCATGGGTGCATAGGGACAGACATTTTCTTTGTATCGGAGCCCAATCAAATACAAGAAATTTGTACAAAATAATCTTTTGTCTGTGGCTTTTCCAGGACAACCCACATGTAGAGAGCCAACTCTGACCAAAATCAACTTCAGGTTCGTTTGCGTGCAACACGCCAAATCCCACCAAGGTGGCTCAAAGTGGGAATGGAACAACAACCACTTTGTTTCAACTTTTTTCTGTATTTCATTTTGAATGATCAACCCTTATTAGACAAGACGTTCAGAAATGTACTCAGTCCTCACAGTTTTCCCATGATTTCTGCACTTTACAAGACACCTGGAATAATATAATTTTTAGACACGATTTTTAGAATTATAGAAATGTTAAATCACAAATAACTTTTTTGTTTTACCCCCAGTCTGGCCTGTAGGTATCGGGTGCATTGGGCGTTTTAAGGACCAGCACCAGGAACTCGTGCATCTCCAGCAGGAAAGTGTCGGCACTGTTCTTAGAGAAGAAGCCAGTCAGCAGCCGGTGCTCGTCCTCACCCAGGGCCTGTTTGTACTTCTCTGAGACTCCCACAAATGGATCCTGAAGAACACAGGAGATGCATAGATAGGCAAAATAATAATAATAATAATAATACTGGAAGCACTGTGTGATGCCTTACCCTCTTGAGCCGCAGCATATTTTCTGATTTGAGTGAGGCCAGCAGCTGCCACAGAGCCACACAATGCTGTAGACAGCACATGCTCAGGGTCTGCGGGCAAAACAGGGAGAAAATTAAGTTCTATTAGATTTCTAACACGTAAAAAAAAAAAAAAAGACCCACACCATCTAAGACCATGTCGGTTTAAATCTAATACTCAGGGAGTAAAAGAACAGCATGATTCCACAACAAGTCTGATAATAAAAAAATTATAATTCTTAGTGGCATATTTGGCAAATAGTTTGTATACAAAGAAAAAAAATTGGCTGTTTATTCAGTGGAAGCAAGAGAACGTGCAACAGGATAAAATAACCGGTGTCTCCGATAGGCTGACCTTGAGGATGTGCGGCGCCGTCTGGTTTTCCATCTGCAGCACCTCCTCCAGGTAGCAGGACAGCTGCATGCGAGGCTCTCCCCCGGTCATGGCGAGGAAACCCAGGGCCACTTCCAGCGTGGACAAGGCCTCACACACCTCACTGTAGGAGTGCAGCTCCCCGGCCACGGCAAACAGGGTGAGAGTCTGAAGAGGCTCCTGTTGGCACACAGATACAGGTCGTGTAATCTCACTAGGAGAGATCTGCAGCAACATGTTTCATTTACTGTACGTGATAAATTATTGATAGTTCCAGTGGGCTGCTTCCTGTACCATATATCACAACCTACTTGCTTGACTTTTGCTTTCACATCCTTTAGGATAATCTCATAGTTGCGCTCGTGTCTGTTCACTAGTGTTGGAATGCCCTGTGGAAAAGAGAAGATGGTGTTTTAACAATTTTCCAGACAAACACTGATCATTGAGAAAAGTCACTGGTCTTTGTTTGTGCGTTCCATTTGCTCACATTGAGAGTGATGAGAGGTTTGCCCAGTAAGAAGCGGGAGACGATCTGCTGCTGGATCTTGGGCAAGTCGTACTCATGAAGAGTCTCCTGGCCTCTCTCAATGCTGTACTGGGTGTTGGACAGAACCAGGGGCATCAGGTCCCTGTCCAGCTCATACCGAATCACGTGCAGGTCAGTCACATCTGCAGGGCTCACTTTGTAGCTAGGGGAGGTATAAACAGACCAGTCAGCCGAGAGACAGTATCTCTGTATTATGTGAGAATATCTGCAAACATGCTTTTTTTCGAGTTCCGCTGCTTTCTGGCTATGACTTGGTAATTAAAATGTTATCTTTCTATCCTTCAAACAATCTCTCGGTAAAACCAATACCCAAATTGTTTAATATAGTAGTGTGCATTTGGAGACTTGTGTTCTTGCAGCCAAACGTGTGCAAGTGAGAAAAATGTGGCGTGAGCGCCCCCACCTGGTCTCCTCGCCGGTGTGTTTATCCACACAGTAGACCAGGTCATTGTGCAGGGCGATGAGGTAGCTGACAAGGGCAGTAGAGCACAGGCCCGGGCCTTGTCGCCGTGGTAACAGCACCTTGAAGTCACTTTTGAGGTTCAGGTCCTTCTGGCAGAACTCAGCTGGGATCTTAATCTCACCTGAACGACAACATTTCAATCCAAGTCAGATCACGACAGACCAGTGTTTGTGTAACAAAGCGAGTTGCGTGGACAGTTTGTGTTGTTCACCGTTAGTCGCCAAAGACACTCTGAGCTGATTCCAGGTTGTCAGGAAGATTTTGATGTATTTTTCATACCAGGCTTTCAGCGAAACTGCACACACGAAGAAAACAAAAGCGTACACACATCAGTGGCTCTCAGGTTTGGAAGATATTTTTCTCTTTTAAGAATACTCAATCATTGTCTCCTTCCAGGTTAAAACAACTCATTACTTGGTGTTGAACTGTATGTTGGCAGCTATTTCACAAAAACATTTCCAAGAAAGGGGTAATTAGGAATTGGAGGGAACGTTGTCCCTCTTGTACAAGTGAGTCGCACAGCTGGAAAGGTTGAGAACTAAAGACAGTTGGTTTCCTACCTGCTTTCTGACTGTGGAGGAATTCAGCAATGGTGCCACAAGTCAGCTCAGTGATGTTTTGAAACTTCTTGACCAGATCTCTCTGGAGAGTGAGGATGTCAGGAAGGTGCTTCACCAGTCGGAGTTCTGCTTCCTGAAAAGAAAAAACCCAAGTACATTGATGTTATTATCTTCATTAATATAAATGTTGTTGCAAATGAGTTATTATCAAATTGGTTATCATACGTTCTAGAATAATGTTAGAATACCAAAACAGGGCCACACATTTAAACTCAATAAAGAGTTTATAATCATTTATATGTTGATTAAAGAGCTACATCTTCAATTCCTTGGAGTGATGATCACTTTCAGTGTACTTTGAGAAGAAATATTGGTAAATAAAAACTCACAGCTGCAACAACCTCCAACAAGAACAACACTGATATTATGACCTGATTTTACGGGAAATTAAAAAAATTTTACTATTAAGTTTAGGAGTAACTTTTCAAAATCTGCTATAAGTAGTTTTTTTTTTTTAAGTGGACGTGCATGTTCAGTCATCGTTTTCTTACCTTATGCAGAAATCTCCAGAGCACGGGCAAGGTGTCTTTGCCATCATTCTGCTCTACTATGTGGGTGAGGCTCAGCAGAGACACTTTCTCCCGGCAGCTCCACACGATAGAGCCATGGATCAGAGAATTTGGGGGAAATGAGTCCAGGAAGTGACGGGGTTCACCAAAAATGAGCATCATAATTGGATTGGCAGAGATGCGCGAGTCAGACCGGATAAATGTGTTCACTTCCTTTAGCTGTCTATCCAAGTGCTGTGGGGGAGAAGATGTCAGAGGAAAACAATACATTACTTGTAGATCTCTTACAAACAGGCAGAATGTTTTGCCATTTCCTTATTTACTTAATTTGTTCTCTTTAAGAACAAGTACATATTCAAATATCTTTCTACCTTCAGCTGAGGTGTGATGATGGCGTTGCTCACTTCCATCTCCCATCCATTTCTAGCCTCTTTGGTGGAGAGCTGATTGTTATAAGGAACAGGCCCTGAAAGGAAAGATGGTAGGAGGTAACCAAGTGAAACTGAAAATTCTGGAGGGCCTCAATGTAACCTAGGTAGGCAGGTCTCAAAACAAATAAAACATGTTGCACATGATTTATTAGTAAGTTACCACTGTAATAACATTGCCATATCATCCTGGACCATTTGGAAAGCTAGAAATTACATTGCAATGGGCCACTCTGACCCACAAATCCCGAATTTGTTGACTTGAGTGACTTACTCTGTACAACACCTTCATAACATCCCATATCTATAGACAAATTACAAAATGAACACCACACAATTTATGACCACTAGAAGGCGCCCCTTTCCTCTCTTTCCCATTTTCTGTCACAGCCTCCACATGTACAGTAACAAGGCAAGAGAGGGTTCAGGAGCAACACACTTTACAAATGCTTTCACTACCTTCAGAATGGAGGTGAAAACAGTAACATAGCTGTACTACATTAGTGGATACGGGTTGGAATCTTAACTCATAACTTTCATCTTTGTCTTTCCAAATACTGACACAGCACATTATTATTTACAGTCAATTTATTCTAAGTTTTTTCTTACACTGCTGTTGCTGGTGGGGATTCAGGAGGCTGCTGATGAGCAGGTGGACGGCGCTGACCGTGTCGTCTGTCCCTTTCCCCAGCGTTCTGATAACATGCTTCAGGTCCTTTCGCAGGTGAGCAAGTAGAAATGCACCTGGGTCAGCGACTGGAGGCTTGATGATGGCAGAGACGGACTAGAAACACAAATAAAGTGGATGACTGACCGGACACCCCACTCTTAAATGCAAACAGAAAGATATCAACAGTGCTGTAACACCAGAATGATAGTTTGTCCCTAAAACTGCACTTTTAAACATATTGCAGGGGGGAATAATCTCCATTAGAGCTGTTCTCATTATTTTGTTCAAGCTACCTGTAAGTGGCTGCAGGCACCGAGCAGCATGGCCATGTGAGTGAGCATGCGGACAATGGTGAAGGGAACAGGGGAAATGCTCTTTGTGTCCAGCATGTCTGGATTGTCTCTGCGACCGGGGTCGCCGAGGACGTGGCCTGTCTGAGTGCGGTCACCCCTGTCAGAAGACAATTACAAAATACAAATTAAAAGAAAAATAATAACTAATTAACTTTCTTCTGTATTACATTTGTTTCACAAATGAACTTAAAGACAACTTACTGCAACTGAACAACACGGAATCCCGGCACAGGCTGGTGGTTGAGTCCTCCAATTTCAACATCACAGTCCAAACAACGACTTGTTTGCATGGGCTGGCCGCACTATAGAAAAAGAAACAGGACGAAAGAAAATAGTACTGCTACAAAAGAAGAGAGACTAATTATAAAGTCATTATGAGTCAGACTGAACATAACATACCTCTCCAATGGTGCACGGGTGACCCTTTGGACAATCTATGGAAAGAGTAAATAAAAATTATTACATTATAAAAAATTATATTTCATAATAGAGAGAATTGATGTCTGGCTGTGACTTACGGTACCACTGCAACGGTCCCATAGCTTGTTGAGCCACTGCCAACATGTCCTCTGGCATGGTAGGCAAGAAGGCTGCCTGTACCAACCGATAAAAACATCACATTCACTTCACAGAAGAGGAGGCCTAGTAGTCAACCTTGAAAGAAGCTGGCAATGTTCATACCTGCATGGTGGCAGGTTCCATTGCCAGCTGCTGCAGGGGAGCCAAGATCCCCTGGGTGCCACAGAGCAAGACAGCAGCCAGGTGAATGGTTAAGTCCACCAGCACACACTGGGCACCGGAGGTCCCGGGACGAACACCCAACGCCCCAAGTTGGTTGGTCACCAGATCCTGGGCGAAGGCCTTCACCTTTGGGTTGGTAAGGAATTTGGAGGTCTGGATGTAGGCCTCCAGGGCTTTCAATTGCTGTTGGTACAAAGATACACAAAAAGACTGTATGAATACATTTTACTGACAGAGACAGAAACAAAACTGCATTTTTGTATTTGGTAAATTAAATTAATACAGTTCTAACTGCAAGCAAGATATGGCTTGAAATCAAGTTACATGAACTCAAATAAGTCTGTTCCTTGAAAAGAGCATGTGGGAAATGTACTAACAAATTAGATCTTTAGTTTCTGTAACTTTAATAAAGCATTTGGACGTGTTAGCACTGTTTGCAGTAATTTAAAATGTCTTCTGGTGATACAAGTTCAGAAAATGCGAAAACAAGTTTACACTACAATCTTTTTTTTTAATTTTGTTGCATAAGACTGTGCATAACTAAGGGCTGGTTGATGGTAACATCTGTCTTTGTTATTCTCAGGAAAACACATTTTATGTTTGTTTGTATTAGATTAATCCAGTTTTAGTTCAATCGAGCTTGCTTAAACAAAGACAGAAACACACAAGATCAGATACGTGTGAACAAACATGAGAGCGGCCCATTTGGTCTTCATCTACCTCAGGCTTGGGATGGAAGCTAGCATTGGCTTCTCTGTAGAGAGTGGTGACTTCTCTGTACAGCGCCAACAGAAGATAAACTGTCGTGCACTGTGGCAAGCACCTGCACCCCTATGAGGAGAAAGCAACAGAGCAACAAGATACTCAAGTAAACAAGCAAACAAAAGCAGAGTGACCTGATGCTCAGTTACCAACAAGATAGTGAAGTAACATTACCTCACACGTCTCGTCCAGTCCGTCCACTTTGGCTTCCATAAATCCCTTTGCAACAGCATTTCTGATAGTCTGGTAGTCTTCCCCACACACGAGATACTGATCTATTGGGGTGGCTTCCTCACTCTGTGGAATGAAAATGTAACCATAATATTTCATTACATAGCATTGTATTTAGAATACAACATTGCCTTAAATTGGGCACTAACGCTAAAAATCACAATGTGGATAATTGTACCTTTTGCAGAACTTCGTCAGGGAAAAGCCAGCGCATTGTATCCACTGTAAGGAGTTTCTGGACAAACTCCACTCCATGTTGGCTGCAGATCTTACGGATCAAGTAGACACGATACCAGTTGTTTCCACTGTGCCTACACAAGTCCATCACACTGGTCACGAAGGCTGTGGTTCCACTTTTACCCCTCTCTTGAGCCTCTGGTATGATAAATAACAGAAAGAACGTCTTTACATTTTTCAGTCACTGATAAGAGTACAGTATGGGCAAAACAAATACTGTTTTCATCAAAATGTCACACCTGTCCTTTTCAGTTTTGTCACAATGAGGCTGGCAGCCATATCCAGGTCCATACGCACTCTGGCCACCTGCTGCAGATACTCCACAGTGGCTGCTTCAGCACCATGTGACTGCAGATAGTCAGTCAGGAAGGCACTTTCATCCTGCAGGCACACCTGCTGGTCTGCAGTGGACCTGAACTGCAACCTTTCAAACATGGAATCCTAGAGAAATGAAAAGGTAAAACGTGTGTATACCGTATGAAAACAAGTTAGATCGCAGAGCAAGATACTACAATCCAGATGTGTGATTAGAGTAGTTGAACTTTTTCGACTTTATTTTAGAAAGTGTTGCTGAACAAATGAAAAGGCTTTATTTCAAATGCACAGTAGAGTGTGAATTAATATGTACCTCCAGGCAGTTTATGTACAACAAGTAGAGTTCAGTTTTGTCTGTCTTCTCCAAGATGTTGCTCTGCTCAACTGCCTCCAGATGCTTCTGCAGGTAACCTTTAACTTCATCGAAGCTTCAGAAACAACGCAATTCAAACAAAAATGAGAAACGCTGCAAAAAATGTTTAACACGTACACAAGCAGGCTTTATGCAATGTGCAACCATAGCACCTCACCTATACTTCAGCAGGAGTTTGAGCACTACTGACCGAACCACTGGATTTTTATCCACAGAGTCATCAAACGGAGAGAGCATCTTTGTAAGAACTTGTCGATTAGCTGCAGAAAAAAAAATAAAGAAGAAGCATAGTCAGAGATGAAAAAACATGTATAAGCAGAGACATGGTTGTGCAGTCACAAAAGTGACCAGAGTTAAAACAGTGTCCTGCCTCTGACAGCGGGAACAGGGCTGGCCTCCACCATGAGAAAGGACAGCAAATGGAGAATGACAATTGAACAGGGGGGGGAGTTGTCCTTGAAGCACACAGTGGACACCAGGTCAATGAAGAAAGCATTGCACTGCTTTCTGAACCGAGCCTGTTGGTTGATTAGAATCCTACACAAAACAAGAGACACAAGAGTTAAACAGGCTTTTGTTTAAATGTATTACATGCCAGATTCACACAGCATGAAGTTACCTAAATTCTATGACAAATAACAAAAAACAGGGTACATCAAAGGAGTTTGTGTGCGTGTGAAAAGAACCACACATCTGTGAGGAACAAAATAATTAAAATCAGTTCCTATAGTTCTTATTCATGTACAGTTACCAACCTTATGTCATCTGAAGGAACGATGGGGTAGTTGTCGGCAACTTGCTGCATGCAGAGGGGACAGTACATCTGACCAGGGATCAACCACTGTTTGATACAGGCCATACAGTAGATGTGGTCACATGGAAGGGAGAGCGGATCTTGGGGGTCTCCCATACACACTGGGCACAGTGTAAAACCAAACCTGGATTAAACAGAAACAACAGGTGAAGACACAGAGTGGAGGCAAAGTACAGTAGAGGAGATTCAGCTAAAATGCAAAAGATAGAAAACTGAATTTCTACCTGAAGATGCGTTCAACGGCTCCATCTTTGCATTTCTTGAGCAAACAAATTACTTCCTCAAAAGACTCCTGAGTTTTGAGGTCAGAATTCTTTTCCAGTATCTTGATGAGAGATCAGACATAATACATTTTATTATGGATGGAATTCTTGTGGTTGTTGTGGATTCAGTTTTATGTTAACTCAATGAATTTATCTCATGAATTCATGTTAGTACAAAGAACCTAGACCGACCTGGCCAAGCCCTTTAGTATGCTCCAGAACTAAAGGTGCCAGCTTCTTCTCTATGTCTTCAATGCCCAGCAACATGTGCTCCACAAACAGAGAGAGAGAAAATATCCTATTCCATCCAGCTCTAAGAACAAAGAAACACAAACAAGTAAGCATACAACTGAATGGATCTAATGTTGTATCTAAAAACCTCAACATATACAAGTTGTACCACTTGGACCATCTGAATATGTTAATTTAAGCTCCACTTACTGGACTCTACAGACGATCACCTTGCTCCTCTCTCCGTAGCGTCTCACACTGTCCTCTGAGCAGATCAACTCAATGGGAACCTGCAGTTTTTTGACCTGTCTGAGCCAGGCTTGTCTTTGAGCATCCGTGTCCAGGACTGGAGGCTCCAGATATTCCACACATGCAAAAGCAGCATACACATCGAGTACCTTCGACACAGGGAGAATATGATCACAACACTGAAAGTGCAACGCAGTTAATTTATCATTAAATATTACCATAAATAATCCAATCTTAAAGTCAATATCATGCATGCCACATTTAAAAACATTGAATAAAGTGGAAAAAGAAAAGTATTATCTAAAATATTTAAATAATCTTTTAGAGGCTCACCAGCTCATCCCTGTCTCTGGCATGAAGAGTCTTCAAGAGGTCATGAGTCACCCGGGGCTCAATGCAGATCATTCTGGAGAGGTTCTGCAGTCGATTCTTGAACTCGTGATAAGCAGCATGGACCCATGGAAGAGATAGTGCCATATCCGTGGCACTGAGCTGCAATCTCAGCTCATTGACACAACAATTCAAGGCACTACACAGGAGCTAGAAAAGCAAATCATGTGCATTAGATTATACACACAGCATGTAGCCTGAAATTCAAGGGCTTCAAGTACTACAGAAAAACAACCTGCAGATCTTCCGCACAAGTCACATTCATTGTCATGGAGATGAAGTCCTGAAGGTAGCGTTGAAAAAACTCTGTTTGCATCTCTGGGTCGGCTTTCTCAATGTATCGTCCCAGTGGCGTCTTCCAAAAGATCTCATCAAACGTGCGCTGATTGTGGCCTAACAGACATACACATTTAATGTAAAAGCAAAAATCACAACAACCTCACAGCAGTGACATGAGATGACCTCATCACAGGCCATTACCTTCATGTTGAAGTGCATGAACCAAGAGTTCCTCCAGGTAGTTCTTGATCCTCCAACTGAAGGGCATGCTGCAGCTCATGGTCCTGTCTTGGGCAATGTAGTTCTGTACAAGGATTGTTCTTGTCTCAGAGCTGTGAAAGGAGAAAATAACAAAAGGTGTAAATATGCTAAGTAAATTGCATTGTACATTTGATCAGTTATATTAATTTGGTATCTTTTATGCAAACTGCAATATTCCAACCACTTACTTGTGGCCCAGTGTTAGGTGTGGAATTTCCAGCAGCTTATCATTGCCAAAGATATCCAACCACAGCCTCTTGACAGATTCACCACAGTTTTTATCAAGCAGGATGTCCAAGTTTTGGTCGCGGTCAATAACTGAAACAAGTTGCGCAAAGAGGGGGACGACCACAGACTGAACACGCTTCCATAGGGTGTGCCTGTCATGACCTCCAAAAAGTTAACATTGCTGTTCCCCAAAAAATAGGAACATACAGGCAAACATGCCAGAAATGTTATATTCAGCAGCTAAAGCACTCACCTGAAGGTGCCTCCTTCTTGTAAGGCATCAATGTTTGAGGCCTCCTTAATGACCCAGTTGCTTTTGATGGATGAGATGGTGTTGCCATCATAAGTTGTCAGCAATGAGTGAAGATGCCTCTTCACAGTTTGCAGAAATTCACCTGAGAAGAGTTGGACAACATGATGAGCACTGCAACTGCTCTAACCCCCAAAAAAAAAGAATACTGAAAAAAAAAAATTGTTAGTACCTTTCATTTGATCATTGTCACTGAGAAGTGTCAGCAGGATCTCAACTCTCTGAGTGCTGCGGAAGCCACTTTCCACCTGGTCCCTCAGCATGCCTACTGCACTCTGCACACAGCTCCGCACCAGTGCTGTAGTGTCCACAACGTTATCCAAGCCCTGCAGCAGGAGGACACACTGGTGACAAGTGTCACAAGAATGTATGTCCAGTGTAGATTTTCCAGTTTAGGGCTGAAAAGTCTATTGTAAATTTGTGTTTTTTCCACACGGGCAAATGTTTAAAATATGTTGTCAGTACTTACATTTTCCTCTGACTCTGCTTCTTGCTGCTCATTCTCAGTGTACATGTCATCAGTTTCCATAGCTGTACAAACATATTTTAAAATTTAATGCCACAAAAGATTTTAATGTGAATACATGTGAATATGTTATATAGGAGGAAATATTATTTGCTATAAATTGTTTCTCAGTCAGGTTACCTTCAGGCTGGCTCATCTTTGTTTCAAACAGTTGACTGATTGTTATGTTTTGCAAGACTTTGATGTCTGAAACAATGTCTTTTGACCGTCTGAGGTCGTCAATGTGAGCTGATCTCCAGGGGCCTGTAAATGTCAACATGTCTAAAATTATTCTCTATTCTTCAAACAATGTGGCATTTTTAATTTACAAGTTGTAGTAACCCAACCTCCACGAAAGCCGATGTAGGAAGTCCCTCCTTCCATTCTTGGCAATCTGGTGATAAAGTAGACAAACACCTTGCTTCCCGTGCTCTCCTGAGTCATCTTGTTGATTTCATTTATGGATGAATACCTAAAAATGAATATCAAAACTCAATATGGCAAAACCACACAGTGCTGCATACCCTACAGAGAGGAAATGTTGGACCTACTTTGCAGAGGCAATGAGATTGGCACTACGAGAAGCTTCATCAAAATCACACTGAATGATGAGGATCTTGTTGCAGGGTTCAGTGTCACTGCTTCCAGCTGTGATGAAGTTCCTACAAGAAGACAGGGATTTTCATGTTCAGACTGAGATCAAACCTACCTACAGTATATCCTTTCAAAGATACTGCACAAACATAAAGCAAAGAAATCACATTAAACTGTAAAACCAATACAGTTCCCAATGCCCTGACAAAGATTCTGTATGTGTCTCTTTTGTATAGGTTTCCTTACAACATGCCAGTATTTATTAGAACTATTTTCATAGCTTTGTTTATTACATTTTACTATATGAAACAAATTTCAAGTTAATGGGCCTCAACTCTTATTATGTTTAAAATGATACGTTCCCCAATATGTCAACAAACCTGATCTTCTTCAGGAAGGAGTGCTCTGTGTCAAACTGCTGGAGTGAGAGAAGCTCAACACTTCCCAACATTTGTTCCAGTGGTTCCAAGTCAGATGCTGTCAGAAGTCTGGAAAATGTTGTCACCTATGGTTTAAAATTACAATTATCAAGGCCTTATAAGGACTTACAACTTCAGGATACATCTGAAATGACTTCTATAAGGTTACCTCTGTGAAGGAGCAGAAGCAATGGACTTCCTGTCTTGTGTGAGCAAGAATGAAGTCTGCTAAACAGCTGCTATTTTGCTCTTCAAAGTAGATCCTGGCCAGATTTTCACTCTCCGCTTTGGGAAGGCCTGTGCAGTCCAACCGCACCACTGAGTCTGGTGTAGCACATTTGAGCAGTATGAGTTTAGCCTCATCCAGTACTCTCCTCTCAGGATCTGACATCTCTGAACTGTCCTTCTGCTTCTCTATTACTTGAAGTACGACAGAAGCACACGTGTCTGAGTGGTAGCCAATAAAGACGTCTGCCGGTTGGTACTTGTAAGTCTGAGCCACTGCTGCGTGTTGACTGCTGAAAGACACGAAAAGTCTCACCCATCTCTCCAATTCAACCACCATCCTCTTCTGCTCAGTTTTAAGGACAGTGTGGATGTCCAGGTAGTGTTTCTCCAGCCTGTTGATGAGAGGTATTGGGAACTGTTTGTAGACCACCTCTCTTTCCTCAATGACAATTAGCCGGAAGTCTTTGTGCACCCTGCATTTCACACGGTGGGTTCCCAGTCCAAGGTCCACATATTTCTGTCCTCCTAAGCAGACATAGTATTGGTTGAGGGCATCGTAGAGACTTTCATAAAGGTTCTGCAAGTTTAGGAGGACAACTGTTTGACCTGTCTCCATGCAGATCTTTACTCTGTTGATGTTGCGGCAGATTTGGGTATACTCTTGATCTTTTGGGAAACTGGATCCGAAGATGATTTCTGGCTGACCACTTTCTGAAAAGAAGGTTTGCTGTAGGATTTGTAGGGCTGCATAGTTTTTTGTTAGCACCAGCAGGTACCGACATTCTTCTTCTTGTCCAACTGCCTGAATGTTTTCTCTCACAAACTCAATGGCACTGATGTTCTCCAGGTTGGGTGCAATCTGCAATCTTTTGGTAAAGACAGTAACTGCATCCACATCATCCCTGCCACTGAAATTTCTCAACACTGCCTTCACGGTTTCCTCTGCTGTGGGTTTTCGTTGAGAAGTCTTGGCCACTGCAAAAATCATCTTAATCAAGCTGTAATAGTCACGTAGGCCAAAAAATCCTTTGCCTTGTTTGCGGCAGATGTTCAAGTAAGCTCTAGCAAAGGGTTGGAAGAAATCCCTGACCTTCTCCAAAACCATTGCATCAGATTTGCATATGCCTTCAGCACTTTTGATGAGTTCCCTCTCATCAGGGTCACCACGGGAGACAAAAATGCCTCTGTTCATCTTTGCCGGGTCTAAAGCCCAGTTGGAGATGCCAATGAATCCAACCTTTTTGTGTGGTAGTGGTTCATCATCAATGCAACCCTCCTCTAGCAGTGGATGAAGGGTTTTCAGTGGCATCTTTGGAGAGTCTTCAGCCAGCCCAATCTCATCAAGAACCACAACTGAAATGTACTCATCCAGGTTCTTTCCTTCCTGGAAGCGTCCGCATTGCTTGAATGTGTTAATGATGCCTTCTGGTGTTGAGTGAGGGCTACACTGGAAGGACACCAAATGGATCTGTTTAAGCATCTTGTAGAGGTCCGAATGAGCGGCCTGGCCCTGCATTGCATCTGCCACCAGAGTTTTAGACAGAGATTTTGAACTTCCAGGTTTTCCAACTAAGAAGAGAGGGATTCTTAGCTCAATGCAGAGAACCATCATGAAGACATTCTCTTTGAGGGCACTGTTTTTTGCAATAGTATCGCCAATTGGTACACCTCTCAAAAGTAAATCCTGCATGAGTGAGATTTCCTGCATTACCTTTGCTGGGCTGTGTCGTAGGCTTTTACTGATTTTCTGTCTGTATTTGTCCTTATTCTCCAAGCAGGCATGGTAGCACACTCCTATGGCCATGACTAGAGACCAAAGCACAGGGTCTCTGATCTCAGGCTCTCTCTGATGTCTCTCATTTTTCTCTGCATTAAGTTTACTCTCAAATTCGTCAAGTTCTGACAACAACTTGACGTGGTTTTCATAGAACCAAACAAAAGCTTGCATGCAACGTTCTACATCTCGCAGGCTGACGAAGCTGCATTCATCCTTTCTTGTCCGCATGTACTTCTGTGAAGCTGAAAGGACGTCAGTGATCAACGCGGTGTAACTCTGATCAAGTGCTTTGTTTTCAGACACTCTTTGCACAATCTGCTCGATGTATATTTTTTCTGTGTGATCATTTAACTGTCCAAAGTCCCACACCAGAGGGATCATGCTTGGTGGCAATGCTTGAACTCTATAGACTAACTGACGGAGAGGGATAGATCCAAGCTTTTCATCTGTCTCTTCAGCTCGAACTCTGTACCCAAGGCCAGCAGATTCTAACCTCTGAATCATCTCATCTGTGTGCTTTCGGTAAGGGTTGCATGCTGCAATAATCTGCAACCCACATTTGGGTGTCAAACTTTTTCCCTCGACTGTCTTGTCACAGAGGACCTCCTTAATGCTGCTGATGGCCTCTGTAGTGTTGGCCTCATCAAAGAAAAGAACAGAGTCAAATCCATAATCTTGCTTGTTAATGGAAGCAATTTCTTCTGCATCTCTGACTTTGGTGTAAATCATCTCCGAAGTTGTCCCGCCATGCACCTTGACCAGTTTCATGTTCTCAGTGGCCACTCCACTCCTGCGCAACTCACAAAGGAATTTGATGAGCCTTGTCTTACCACACCCCGTCTCTCCCATGATAATGACAGGGATGCCACATCTGAACCGCATATGGATTGCCAGCATCTTCAGTATGTTGTCAGTTGTGAGCTCATATGTTTCATCAGGGTCAAGAGGCCACTGAATACCAAGAACATTGCAGAGTCGCTCGATTTTCTCCCCTCTTGGAAGGCCATCAAAGTTGATGTTGAAAGGGACTCTTTGTAGCTTTAGGCCTTCATACAATGCCCTTGTCATGACATTCTTTTTTATCACCTTTCCAGAGGTGGGCTCGATGGCATCAATAGAGTTTTGTTCATTGGGCTGAAGATGGAAACCAATGAAGGTCATGGACACGTGGTCATCATTAAAGAAGATGTATGGATGTGGTTCTGTTTCCCATCTCTTCCTGATCAGAAAAGGAGCCAAGTCTTCATCTCGTACACCAGTCATGTCCATCTGCTGTCTGCCAGGACTCTGGTCAGAGATGCTGAGTGATGGAGTGGCAAAGTCCTTTGCCATTAGAATCATGAAGTCCACCACAAAGGTTTTGAATCCAGTTAGCGTATCTCCAGTGAAAGTGGCATCACAAAAAACAGATGTCTCACAGTCTTTCAGCTGAAGGTTAAGGAACCACGCAAAATTCCTCAGTTCTGCCCAGGATGGGTCAATAATTCCACAGTGCATGAGAAGCATCTGAAGACATTCCACATGTGACCCTTCAACATCCTGGTACGTGAACACATCAAGATCACTGTGGTTGTGAAACCGCATGAGATACTGGTATGGCCGCTGAAAGGCTGCACTCCTAAATTCTTCATCATCCATCAGTGGGTCGTCAGGGCTAACAATGGTAGGATCTTCTTGCTTCCTCATCTCTAGCATTAACACCTCTTTGGGTGATCGGCAGAAAATGTTTGGAAACATGTCTGTGAATGTGTGGTTCACAGTTTGAGCCTATGCAGAAAACAGAGAAGAAAACACAACATAAGGTGACCAACGGTTTAAAATCAGTTGACAAATGATTACTGTGTGTGTCAAACTCTTACCTGCCGTGAAGCATTTCTGGTTGACTTGACAGTTGGCTCTAAAATCTCTATGACATACAGCTGCTTGTTGCTGCACTTCCACGTCTTTCCCTCAGAATCCATCAAATAGCGTAGAATCAACAACTTGAAAAGGAACTCATGGAGACCTTTCTGCACCTTTTAAAATCACACAAAACACAGTCCATTAACACCATATGTAAGCAATTGAGAAATGTCCTATTAATCAGGCTACATTACACTAAGCTAAACATTAACTTGACACTTATTATTACCGATGATGTGATGTCAAAATGGAACATCATGAGTTCTTTCCTCTTGGGTGTGTTCAACAGAGATTGAAGGATGACATTCTCATCCACATTAGGTTCAATCAAGCGAATGCATTTCATCATTGTTGACTTTTTGGTTGAGTCCTTCAGCTTTTCATACAGCCTTCTGATGTAGAGAGATTTACCTGCAATAAAACAATAAGTAATTATGGTAGGTATGAATAATCTTATTAACCATCAATGAAATGTATTTATTTGAAATAAGTGAGTACTGTAAATATATACACACCAACACCAGCCCTTTTGGATGAGACAACACCAACACACAGTCGGTCTTTGAATGCAGCTGCGGCACTGCATTTATCTTCTGGAACAACAAAGTGTTTGTGGAGGTACCACTGGATCCTCGCCAATGGCTCTTGGGGAATCATGTGCAATCTGTACTGGCTGAAGGCTGAAGGAAGGTAAGTATGTTCTCTTTCCGAACTGCAGATGATAACAAGTCTGTAGTCTTTCCTGCTCTGCATTGCCATTCGCTGATAAAAGTTCTCAACTTTAGAGCTCACATCATATGTGAGCAGATCTCCATACAGTAGAGAGTATATCTTCTGTCCCCTGTAGCCTGTGCTGAGACAGCGTCTGAGGAATAGCTCCACCTGTTCGTACGGTGTTGAGGAGTTGCACAGAAGGACCTCATCATAGGTGGGCAGTGTCTCTTTTTCGCTACTCATGTAAATGGAGATGCAAGATGTCAAGACATCATCGTGCGGGCAAACAATCAGGTTTGGATTTCCAGTGGCCAGGCCATTAGGTAGCTGCCGCATTATGAGATTCCCCATGTTATCATCTGAAATATCTTCTTCACTTTCATCTTCTTCACTCTCATCTTTGTTGTTGGCCAATATTTCCAACAATCTTCCAAGATTTTTTATATCAAGAATGTGCGGAAGAAAATTCTTCATGTCTCTCATGTAAGCATTCCATATTAGGTCAAATTTTTGCGAACCATTTGCTTGTTCCACAAGAGAAGGATCCAATTCACTGGTGAAGTCTGGGTCTCCCAGCTCAATACTTGGCACCACAACAAAAGTCTGGAACTCAATGTCCTCATTTTGCTCTTCTGGTTTGGTTAGAATTTCATACTGGAGTGAATGCCAGACCTGCCTCAAGTCAGAGGCTGTGCAATTTGGCTTGACGAAGGAAAGCATCATTAGAACTTGCTCCTCCACATTGTCCACATTTTGTTGACTCAGCTTGCTGCAAAGGTAGACAATCTGTTCGGCCGTATAGTAGTTCAGATAGTAATGCTGGGATCTCTGTTTGTCCACAAAATCCCTCCAATAGTCCAGGCATTTCTCCATTTTCCTACAAAATTCAGGAAGCTGCTCCTCTATGCTGCCCTCCACAATGACAACACTGACAACGCTGCCAAGTTTGAAATCCATCATAATGCTGGGTTCCTCGCTGCTTAAAGAGCAGTTGATTTGAGCTTCCCACTGTCTGAACAGAGGATTCCCAGCAGTGTAGAGCGCAATGAATGCCTCAGCTAGTCTTTGAACACTAGCAAAAACCTGAAAAAAAATACAAACCTTTTTAAACAACTTTTTAAAATCTTTTTTTGTATGTAAAGTTTATTCAGGAGGCACATAAGCTTCCACCAGGGAGAATAATTTCAGATTTAAAGCCTAAAAGTTATTATTCATTAATGAGACACTGCATAATCTCTTAGTTCATCTGTGTATGGTATAGCTGTCAGACAATAAGCTAATGAGGATGATTCCATATTAAGTGAATTGTAAAATCGCTGTTGATAAATTGGCTCTGTCCCTGTCCTTCAAATATTATGATTTTAATTATTGTTATCACTGTGTTTTTTTAGTAATGCTCAAGAAAATGATGTTAATTAAATTAAAAGGGAATTATTTCAATATACCTCTGCAAACTGATCAACTTCATTCTGCCCTTGATCCCCTTTCCCAGACATGAGCATGAGTTTGTTCTGCAGCTCCCGCAGATCCTCGAGACAATAGCAGCGCATCTGCTGACCTTCGTCATGCTCCTCGGGAATCTGCAGCTTCAGGGCGGTGTCAAGACTCAACTGGATTGAAAAACGAGAAATACACTTAATGTAGGAACTTTGTTCTCAGAGAAACCCTCTGTGCTGCATGGACATACGGATGCCATCATGTTTGATTTTGTTGTTTACCTTTTTGACACCCTGTGCACTGATCAGGTAGATACCATTGTTGTTGATGGCTGATGCTAAAGAGAGAGATGACAGCTCCACTGACCCGTGACTGTCCTTCACAGTCTTCAGCCATTCCAAGTGGCGTGCACTGTCCCGCTACAAAAGAAGAAAGATTCTTAATTGGGTATCTATGTATTATCTATTATCAATGCATTTCAGAAATGTTTTCCCTTCAGCTAAATCTTAACCAGCAAAGTATTAGTCGATTCTGAGTGAATGATTGTAAAACAACCTCCATGGATGGAGTCTTCTCCAGTTTAACTTTGCACAACTTGTCAAGAATAATGTAGAACAGAAGTAGAGAACCCAAGACCACCTGCCTCAGTGATTAAATGACCATAAAGCATCCCCAACTGTCTGTGAAGCTATAGTGGCATCAACAAATCTACTAGTGGCATCAGCACTAAGTCACTCTTGATGTAAGGTACAGAACAAAGGCAGTATTAGCAAATAGAATTGCATGCTCTTACCAGTTTTTTTGGCAGGTTGCTGTCATTCTCCAAAGCTCTCCAGAGCTTCTTGAGCACCTCTTTGAAGGCCTGAAAACCAGAGTCTGGTTTGAGCTCATACAGCACTGAAGAGTAGCCGAGGACAGCATCATGGAAGCACGCGACGCGATCCACGTCCATGTCATTCTCTCCCGCAGAGATGGAAGCCAGGTCAACGAACACCTTCAACTCATTTATATCTGAAGAGAATTAAAGTAATTTGCCTGAACGAGCTTTGATATAAGTGGAATTGTGACAACAGATGATAATAACAATGTCTTACCTTCAAGTGCATCCTTCACCCATTTTACAAAGTGTCCTCGGAGACCTATCTCATGTAGGCACAGTCTGCGAGGTTCGGTGATGTCCACCAGAACCATCTTTGCCTGCATCAAGTCATTGTCAATTCGATTGAGCTGCTCACTCTGAAAGTCTGCATGATTCTGAAAGGAGAAGAGAGTCAAAGTTACTTTTTTCAAAATACCTTGAGTAGCTCATAACTGGGATAGACATTAAGGTTTACTATGCTGTCTAAATCATCGCTTGTAAAAGAAAGACACTGTACTTCTATGCATTACCAGTACACACTCTTTGGGTGCAATAAACATAGTTCACTTACAACTTCTGTGAGAGTCTGTAGAACTCTGAAGTCCCCTTGAAGACGAAGCGTCTCTTTGACCATCATGATAATTTCAGCTGAAGCCACAGCTAGATGGAGCTCATGATACTGCTCGATCTGTTGAACCCTGCTATGGATCCATTGTTTGTCGGTCGATTTATCAACTCGACACATGATGTCCAGGTCCTGTGAAAGCTCTACGTACTTGCCCTTGTAAGCCCCGAAGAGCTGGTTCACCTCCTCTAGAGTTATGTTGCCATTCTTCAGACAAGTGTAGATGTCTTTGTAATTAGTATAGCAAGGCTGGAAAATGTCATCATGTATCATTTCTGGTGTTGCCATGATGTCCGCTACTTCATCATCATCAGAATTGTCGTTTTCCATTTCTTCAGCAGCCAGGAGTTTGGCTTGTTTCTCCCAACACACCTTGAATATATAACTGTCTCTGAAGGTGTACAGGACCTCTGCCATGTTTCTGATTTCTTCATCCAGATTGAAGTAGGTGACAATACCAGTCATTGTGGAGGGCATTTGGTCAAATTGATGAACCTCCATGAAATGGTTCAGGGGCATGAACTCAATGTTGACCTGCTGTCTCTCTTCCATGTCAGCAACATCAACTATCATGGAAATGAAATAAACCACGTTACATTTTTATGATCAAACCAAACTAACCGATTCTCCTGACACGACCACCTTACCTGTCATATGTTCCTCGAGTTTGTGGCTCATTGTTAAGAGGATGTCCACAAGCTCCTTCTCATGGTACACAGCTTTCACTTCGTCTTCTCTGCACTGTAACAGCCTCCTCATTTTGCCATTATCCTTGTATTGTTCATTCTCAGAGAGGCAATCTGTTAATATGAAATCACACACCATTTTTCTTTTAGGCCAGCAAATGCCATCATATGAATTAAGCATGTTCTGGGGTTATTTATTAATCAATGTTTAACACATTTCTTTTGAAATCTTTGATGACGAGCAAACTTTTATTACCGATCTTCAGCAGTTCTAAGAAGGTGTCTCTCCTCTCCAAAATGATATTAAGCAGGCTGGTCTTAATGTTTCCATGGAGCAGTTGCTTGTTGATGGCTGTGAATGATGATATGGCTATAGCAATTCTGTCCCTGGCATCTTGAGAGAGCTTCTCGATCAGCTTTTCTTCTGCTCCTGCAATGGCAGAAATGACATGTCAGTGTTTTGTCTTAAACAATCATTTCAATACTTAACTTCTGCCATGGTTTCCTACTGATGCTCCTGATGCTTCCTTATCATTATATTCTACCTTCCTACCCAACCCAAATTTCCAGATTGGTGTGTGCATGTTTTAATGGTTTATTTTTTCCTGAGGAGATACCATGTAGTTGGAAAATGTTTTTGGCAGCAGTCCAGGAGAGGAGGTGCTGAAGGACCACTTCTTCATCTTCCTGATAATTTCCTTGATGGTCCCTTGGCCAGGATTTCTGGATAATGGCTGAGATGAGATTCCCGAACTTCCAGTTTATCTTGAGCCTTTCAAACAGTTTTCCCTCAGACTTGGTCTGCATGTGAGGTAAAACAGGCATAATCATTACTTTGCATCTTTTGCAGTTACTTTTATTTTATAAGAAAATTATCCTGCATGAAGATTGTCCTTAAAAGATTAAATTTGTATGATTCAAATCTCATTTTGTAAATAGAATAAAGTTGTTATTGTTCTTAAATATGACCAGGACTGTTATAAACTGTACCACTAATATATGTACATTTTAAAAGTGAATGAAAAGTCTTCCTACCCGGCACAAAGAGGTAACAGCCTCAAGAGCACACCTCTCAATACTAGTAGCAATGTGTGGATGCGATTCACGGAGTTCCTCTATCGTTTTGCAGTAGAATTCAATTTGATCCACAGCAGATTCCTAAAACCAGACAGATACATAAAATATATTAAGTATTTTCTAGTTTAACCAAACAAGACATTTACAAGGATCTGAAAAAGAAGTGTCACATACCTGTGTGTACTTGTCCACAAAATCCTTTGTGAGTGTCTGTCTCCATTGTTTTGTACAATCTTCATCTTTGAAGTGGATGGAGATTATGTTGTTCCACATCTGTAAAACACAACCGACAAAGGAACAATGTTCTCACTTTCTCTTCCAGTTATGGGTTTATAGTACCCATATATATTTTTGAGTTTTATTTTTAAAATATAACAAAACTGCTCACTTCAATCTCCGTGTCAACTTTCGAGGATGTCCAACCTCTGTTGAGCAAAGGCTGTCTGAAGCACTTATTGATCCAGTCTCTTGTAATTTCCATCGCCTGAAAGATCAAGTTTTTTCCATATTGCTGCTCTCTTTCCCCTTCTTCAGTCTCCTAAATGAAAATTGTTAGCACAGTATTTGAGATTAGGGAGACTTACCTCTGTCTGAAATGCTAACAACTTGCTTCATGAGACACACTTTACATACCTGTTGCTTGTTACAGTGAACAAAGTCTGACACTGATGCAACCAGATTCATACAAGCTACAGGAATCTCAGTGTAGGTCTGGGCATATGATGCCGGTTTGACTCCTTTGCAGAGTTTCTCTAACAGTTGCACTGCTGTTGCTAGGCACCCTCTCCTATAAGTCTCGGTAAAATGACTGATAAACAAAAACAAGAACAGAAGATTAAAGCATGACATTTGATAAACACGTTACCTTCCTTGTAGAAATGTGATTTCATGATCTAAAAATGTGTACAAAATCAATTTAACAAACAAACAGAAATGATCTGTCTGTGTCTATGACTTCAAATCACCCGTATTTTTCCTCAATGAGGTGTCCTTGGATATGTGCGAGAATGTGAGACACGGTCTGTAAAAAAAGATTAAATAACTTAATGGAACATACTATCAGCCCACAACGTATTATTTTTGACTTGTTTTTCCACTTCACCTGGAAGTTACTGACGGAAACCTCAGGAGGAGTCTTATTGATGAAAACATGAAGCATGTCCAAAAGCTCAGTGTTAATGCTGGTGACACATTCCATCAGTTCATCAAATGGTATCAAGTACAAGCAGGATCGCACAAAAAGTGCATCCACCTCCATCAGGTGACTGTTATTTTTCATCAAATTCACCAGTGCCCTGAAAACAGAAGATTAAGTAAAGACATGTATTGCAATATCCATCTCTTTCCAATTACATGCACTGGAAGATGTTTGTGTAAGTACTTTAGCAAAGGTAGGGGGTCTCTTACTTCGTCTGTTGACTGCTCATGTATGCTGAGGAAACAATGTCAATGTCTTGCAGACCTGCCCAGGATTTGCCGTACTTCAAGTTTCCAGAAGTTTGAACTTCAAATGGCTTTGAGGAGCCTCTGAGGAGGTGGAGGAGCGGAAGTACCAGAATCCATCGAGGCATTTCCGCCGTTTTCACAGTGCGTATCAGAGACAACAGGTTTTCTGGCAGACTACAACAAAAATCAATAAAGACTGTTATTTCATTTTATTGATGATTACTAGATTATTGAAAAGATTAGGTACCTACTTTTTGAGAGAAGAGACATCCTGTGAAAATTCTGCCCAGTACTGAAGGAAATCCTCCCTGTTAAGTTTGGGAAGGCACAGTGCACTGCAGAGCTGATGAAGTTCAGAGTTATCGAGTCTGATACCATGCAGTTTACATACACATAGCATGATTACAGCCGCCCTCATAGGATCCTGAATGTAGAACATCTTCCCGTCTCCATCCTTTCGCAACTGAGGAATCACGTTTGTCAGCATGAATTCCTTTAGCATTGTCCTCACCTAAGAAATGAAGGTAATTTGAGATTAGCTTTCCTGGGTTTTTCTAGACAATGTATAATGCTGCTGTGTCAAGATCACAAACTTACAAACTTACATTATCTTTTCCATAGTCTAAGGAGTACCATTTCTTTTGTCTCTCTTCATACACAAAAGGCTCCCCATAGACCTGAAAGAACTGACTAAGCTGGATCTGAAAACTTCTCAAATTGATATCAGTCCAGCTCTTAAGAAGATCAAATATGGTCTCCAGCATTATATTTCCCGCAATCTCTCTGCCTTGAATCAGATTCTTCCTTTGTTCAGGCCAGATCTTTTCTTTAATGCGTTTGAGCATGGTTTTTGTTGGCTCCGCACAGACGATGTCATCATACTGGTGCCAGTCACCTTTTGGAGAAGAAAATATATGACAGAATAAGAATCAAAATCATTATTCTGCTTGGAATCAGCATTTGAATACTATTCTTAGTATCAGCATAGTATTCAAATGCTGATACCAAGCAGGCAGATGTAATTTCAAATGACCTCAGTGAAAGCTGCATTTACCTTCTTCGTTGAGGAGGCGGGAGACCACAAACAAACATCTGTTGGTAGTATGCTGCGTAGAATCCAGTTTGTATATGAACTCATACTCATATTTGCCCTTTGTACTGTTATAGACAACATATTTGTACGGTATCGACACAGACTCAGCTTCAGTTTTGTTTGACGGTAGTCGGCCCTCGACCAGAAACCCATGTTCTCCAAGATCCCTGTTTGAAAAAGAAAAGGAATTCTAATGTACGTGGTGTTATGTCACTGACTAGCGCTGACCACAGGGCGAGTGGGCGCAGTTGCGACTGGCTGTAACAGGCAGTGGGGATGGGCACAGGTTGGGTGCTGAAACAAAACTTAGCTAGGTTCATAGCAGCTGGCACGTAGCAGGTCAAAGTTTTGTGACAATTTAGCAGTCATGGCAACCTAACAGTACACTTATTTTATTTTTGTATGTAAGAAAACATAACAGAAGGTTTATTCCAAATAAAAATATAAATTTAGAATAATAATTTTTTGTATTTATCATTGTTTGACGTGCCCATATATTAGGCCACCACCTGGACTTCACTGACTGTTCATTTAGGAATACTTACCTGGTCACAAACAGCTCTACTGCATTTTCTTCCCATGTCCCAACCCGGAACCCAGCCCTAATGAAGACACGATCTGTGTCTGGATCAAATTTGAAATCCTTTGAGAGAACTGCATGGAAGTAAATGGTGAGTCTGTCGCGTGTAGCAATGGTCTTGTTCCTGGTTAGACTAAAAAAGCAAAAACAAAATTAATGAAAGCATAAAACTGTCACAGTGTGCAATCATATGAGAGAACTTCTTTACCTTTTGGGTGGTGGGAATGCTGGGGTGCCGGAGTCTTTACGTCCCTTGTCATCATCTGAGTCCTTCCCGCTGCCGGACTGCTGAACCACCATGTGCTCTGGTGACCCCTCCGGGTCCACACTGGAGCCTGCGTCTTCAGCCTGTACAAGTAGCATTAAACACTCATGTTAAATATAAACCTTAAATTCGTGATGAACTCATGTACTTTCTCCACTAAAAGAATAAAATGTAGGCTTCTGTGAAGATATCTATTCATACATTTTAGTCAGCATTACCTTTGACCGTGTTTGAGGGCCAAAAACCATCTTTTGTTCAGCTGCCGGAGTCTGCTTTGGTTTCTGGTCCTGCTGACTCTTTCCCTTCTGTTTGCTTTGTCCTGTCTGTTTCACATTCGGCTCCACGTTGGCATTCTGGTCCAGTGAAGGTTGTTTAGTTTCAAGCGTGTCTTTCTTGTTCTTTGAGTTTTTTCTGTCAGTCTTTTGATCTTTAGGGTCTGTGCCCTTTGTCCCTTTGCCTGAACCAGACTGAGAAGTTGTACTCTTGCCGTCCTCTGAGGTGGGATGTTGAGTCGGAGTGTCAGCTGGTGTTGTCTCGAGTGTCTGATCCGGAGTGGATTTCGGTGCATTGCACTCTCCCTCATCAGGGTTACCTGGAGCTTTCTCAGACTGGCTCACAGGCGTTGCCTCTGCTTTGGCAGCAGTCTTTTCACTCTGCATGACTCGGGCGTCTTCAGATGGTGCAGCAGTAGTGGTAGCTGCTAAGGAACTCGGCTGGCTCTCCATCGATGAGGGCCCATCTTGGAGTGAGTCTGGTGTTTCATCCATTGCATTATCCGAGCTTTCACTGTCAGAAGAGTCTCGTCCACCCTTCGTCTTGTTCTCCTGGTTGTCTCCCACGGAGAGATGGGACGGATCGGAGTGGCTTTGATCTTGGTCTGATGACAAGGTGCCATCTTTCTTCTTTTTGTTCTTCTTCCTCTTTTTTTTCTATGAAGACCAGAAGGTAGAAGATCAGTTTCACACGCTGCTTTACTTTGAGAGTAAACTTTGAGATAATTTTCTATTTATAGGAAGAAACAGAAAGATGGCACTCTAACTTAACTTGAATGTTTTTAAGAACTGTCAGAGAACGGAGAGATCGTAAAGTAACTTCAGACCAAAGGTAACTGCCTGTAGACTCATATGAAGCTAAAAACTGAAGAGGGAGGCCACACAGTGACAGATACACAATTACCTTCTTCTTTGTGTTGGTGATGGTTTCATCATTCGGTCGTTTGGATTTATTGGGCTCTTTGCTGTCCACAGGTGGGGCGTTTTTCTGTGACACTGATTCGTGAGCTGTACCTTCCAAGTCTGCTACCAAGGATTTGGGCTGATCTCCTGTATCTGGATTTAAAAAAAAGATGTGGTATGCAAATAAGACTGCATTGAAACAGACTGCATTTACTTGTGTTTTAATTATCAGTTAAATACCTAAGCTTGATCATTATGGCTCAGGTTTGCATTTCCCGCATGGGCTCTTTATAAAGTAGGTCACAGTATAGACCTTTATCTCAAATGTAATTATCCTCAGTGTGTAAAGATACTGTTTGTTTAGTCCCAACCCTTCCAATTGCCTGCAAGAGTGTGAGCAGATGCTGCCATCTTGAGGTAAGAGAATAACACTAACACTTGAAGACCACTTGTTTTATAATTTTTTATGTCAAGCACTTTGTTGTTTTGCTTTTAATGGTGCTACACAAGAAATTTAGGCTTTTGTCATGACAATAAACACAATAAAGGAACAGCTGCAACCATTTTCGATCGCTTTTCATAATTTTTTACTTACTTTAGATACAGGTTGTTACATTTACCATGATGTTTAATTCAATCTTGAAAGCTTTATGTTGAAAGCAAAATTTGTGGCAGGCGATAGTGCAGTCCCACCCAAAAAAACATACACTCAGCCCACTATGGCACAATGTTAATTCATGTTAATGTATAGTATACCTCATATGTCCATATTAACATGTTATTAACATAACTTAGTCACTGTTTTACACATTGTGTTGACCTCATTAATCAATCATATAACTAAAAATAATAACAATAATACCAAATGTCTAAATGAATCTCTTACCCTGTGTGTTGGCAGGTTGGACAGGCAGCCTCTGGCCACAGTTACTGCAGAAATTGGCTGTCTTGTCCACAATATTGTGGCCACAGCCTGGGCCAGGACACTTCATCTTCAGTGATCTCTTCAAAGGAAGAAACAAGTATAACTGGGATGCACCTTATGGTCCCACCCTGTAGAAGATTCCTTTCACTTTCAATTTCGCGACACAGTGTTCAGTTTCTGCAAAACAACTGCCCGAAGCGAACATGTTGCTTTCGTTTGGACTTTGAGCAGTCTTACCCAACAAACTGATCAATAAACGTTTTGTTTAGTGATTGAAATGCAAATAAAGTGTCAGTGAGCCGCTGCACGCCCACCTTCAGTCCCGCGAACCAACATCCAATAGGAGAAAAACTAAGAGGTCTCACTGCGCACTAGAATATACAAAGTTCCTCAAAAAATACTTAATACCTCCTGAAGCTTTAGAAAGACAACACTGAAAACTAGTACTAGTATTAGAAATACTCATCTATAGAAAATATAAAAAACATATTTTTAAATTGCCTAGCCATAAAATATAAATTACACTACATTTACTACTTCACATTGTATCTTTGCTCCTTGTCCATACATATGGTAGACACTTCTAGTTCTGCAGTTACTGTTAAAAATCTGAAACCTTTTTATTAAGAGGATTGGAAATTTTACGCATGAGTTTAAAATGTATCACTACTGCTTATTATGGTCTTTGTTGAGAATCACTAGGGAACATTACTAAGGCCCAATCACTGGATGTACACGTTTACAATTCCACTGGTAATCACTGCTCTGCTCTCTCTTAGTTGAAACCTTGGGGACTTCTGGCTACACCCTGAGGAAACATTTAGCTTGGATATTTAAACCAACACAGAGAAGTGCTGTGATCTAGTTTTACGCACTTTGTCCAAACATGTTTTTGTGAATCTGTTGTCTCGTGTTGTCTCACACATTTCATTCCGTGCATACTACAAGTTTATGACTCCCAACTTCCTCTCACAATTTTCTTTGATTACTAATCTTCTGGCAATGCGTAAACATATTTCCATGTATGCAAATAATTAATGTGGTAACACTGATATTCAGAAGAGAGGCATGGAAATGTACTTAATTATACAGGATGCACGTTTTTTTGTGCTCCAAACTATAAAGAAATCTGGAACACTTGTATAAAACACAACGTAAACCAGATATCGGTGGTAACATTAGTGAGCAGGAGGGAGCATTCATATTTAAAGCCTAAAAGGTGGGACGTTTTTCGAGCACCGAGTGATAACTCCTCTCAATGACAGGATCTTTGGCTGCATAGTTCAGCCAATCACATATTTGCTTCCTATACATATGCTTTACGTCACTTCCTGTTTCCCTACTAGCCAAAAAGTCGTTTGGCAACGGCAAAACTGAGAACGCTTATTAAATAAACACAGAGAAGCTCCCTTTATTACTGCAGTGTCACGACACATTTACCAACTGCTTCAACAGCACACTAAATGAGTGTCCCTGCTACAAGTTGGCAGCGAGTTAGCTAGCTAACAAGCTTGCTAACGTCCAGTCAATTGAGCTCACGAGCTGCGTGCATTAACTATGTCACATTAGCTGGGCCGGTTTGCTGCCGACTCGCTTGCCAGAAAGAGAAACAGCGACAGTAAAATATTCAGGTACAAGGCCAGCTATCAACCCCAATGTCACCGCATTTAAACCCCGTGTGAGCCAGACTTACTCAGAAGTGTCCTGTGACAGCGAGGTCTGGTAGCCGCTCCGGCTAACAGGATTAGTTTATTCCTGGTTTGTCATAACGTAACGATGTGACGTTTTCACCGCCAGTTTTATACAAAAAAGAAAAAGATAAACCGTGCTGACAGTGCTATCTGAGCTGAGCTTATCTTCTGTTATACGAATGGGAAAATCCCAGAAGTCCTCTCTGCTGGACCTGCAAGCACCGGCAGACAGTCACATAAGAGACCTACCGTTTTTCATTTCCGCATGTAAAGTTTCGTTTTGTCAGAAATGGGTGTCAGCTAATAAAGTTTACTTTCTTTCTGACTCATATACTGATAGTTTTCTGGCCCGGGGAGGGTGACAGGGCAATTCATTTTGCCCGCACATGTGTGTCACAACATCTGATTCTAATCAATTATAAGTCGTTTTTGAGCCCAGATTAGGTCTCTGTTATGGCACAACCCTAGAGGGAAAATGTGTTTTCTTATGATGAATGGTCACCCCATCCAACATGGCAGGGAGTCATGGTCCATAAAAGGGATTTAGATTCACATGTAGGGATTATGGTATTTTCCTTTTGTATTTCAATTTTTTAAACTATGAAACAATTTTCTGTGTCCTACAGGCAAGCTGTCGTAATACATTAAGGTGGATAATGTTTCCAAGCCTGTACAGTGTGTAGTCTCCTTAGAAAAGTTTTCACGAAGAGTAACATTGTCACCTTTTGACACTTTCTGGATTTTAAATGTAGGTGTTTATCCCTATCTTTTTCTCAAATGAGTGCGAAACAAGTACGTACATGTTTTACATGCATCATGCATGCAGACTGCTTGTGGCTGTAATTGACTTTGAGCAAGGACAAACCCAGTTGGTAACTGTGTGGGAGAAAATCTCGAAGATGGGACAGATGTTCCTCGGATACTCACCACGCCATCAAAAGCTTATACACTTAGAATCCAAAAGAGCATAAAAGTAATTAGAGTTTACTGAAAAAGGTACAGCAAACACGAGTCTGTTCCTGAAAGACTGCTCATACAGAACACAGATCTTTTATTTGTACATTTTTATCACCCCTCCTTTCTCCGGAATCAAATGCAGGGCACTTCCTTGTGACCTGCTTGTTTTCTTCTTCTCAGACCTGACGCCAGTTGCTCAGTTGGAAATTCCCCCATGACGGGGTTTAAGTGTGTGATTATGTAACAAGAAAACTGGGTTCTTCCCTGGATCAATAGGCTAAAAGCTAAAACATTCAACAATTAACCCACACTGGGGAAAACAATTAACCCACAGCTGAAACTATAGAGGAGGTGTGCTTGCTTCTTACACCCAACAACCTCGTGAGATATTACTTTATAAGTACACAGTGGATGTGCCCTTCTGCATGGCAAAGTCAGGCTTGTTTCATTTTTATTTCAAAGCAACACATGGCTGAAAACTGTAAAAACTGAGTAATAAAGCCATTTACAAATAAATACAAAGAACTTGTCCCGAAGCACGTTTTGCATAATGCTCCCTCTAGCTAATCATAAGTCATAAGAAAGAAAGTGTAAAGCCAAAAAAATATATATATAATTGTTTTCTGAGAAAAAAGGGGGGATCTACACTTTCCTGTTCCAGCAAATGATGTCAGAGGGATATACACAGTTATACTGAGCATGTGATGGATGTGGGATGACCTTTTATCCTGTTTTGAGCTGTGCCACTATACAGCTCTCACATGACACCCACACGTCCATTGAGGAGAGCTGTTTTGCATGTATTCAACTAACTTGTCTGAGGGCGCTATGCTCTTAAATTGTCAGCAGAGGGCAGAATAACCCGTTTTTTGAACAAGTTTAGGTAACAGTGGAACCATGAAGACAAAGGTTTTTTTTGGTTCAAACAGAGGTCTGCACCAAAGGATTTCATAAGTGGACGCTGTGCTCATCGGGGGGAATAAAAAGATCTTGCTGAAACACCCAAGATTGGTGTTGCAGCAAGATATTTTTTAGACTCCACTTTTGCCTTGTCAGTTTCATTTAGTGCAGCTACATTACCATGGTAACTGAACTCCCTGGTCAGGAGTGTGTTACATTCAGCCTGTCAGATCCAAAGGTATTGAAACGTGTCTGATAGTGCCACCATGCAAACTACCAGAGTGTCCCATTGCCCTTTAGCAAAAAAAATAAAAAATCATTTTAGAAAGCATGTACTGAAAAACCTGCACGCACCAGTCAAGTTAAAAATAAAACAGCACACTTGGATGCTAATGAAATAAGAGTAAGATCTGTTGTTTATTGTCTAAGGTACAGAATAATAACAAGCCATTTTGGACATTGCGCTGCAAATAAGAGCTTACATTGAATGGCAGGTAGCTAACATAGGACGTAATGATGAATGTTTGCATATTAGATGTGCAGGTTATATCACTGAACAGGCAGATGCTGTGAAGAATAAATCCTAAAAATTTCAATGTAATTAGAGTTAGTTGTACCAACAAAAAGAAAGACCAGTGAACATTAATAAGAGCTGTGAGTAAAATTGTTTCACTTTCACACCAAGTGCAGTCTTCGCCTGAAAAGCTCTCCAGCCTCGGTAAAAACAAAACTGCTTCTCTTTACTGTTCCGCCGCAACCTGCTTGTTGTTCTGCTCTCGTTTCTCCAGTATAATAGTTTGTACCTCACATAATTTAATTTATTTTACACAATTCCATCTTTTACAAGCTGATGAACCTGTTGCAAGTGTCTGTAGATGTCTGTAGATGGGTACATCACTTGGGTAAGCTACTCCTGGGAAACCTCAGGAACTAAAGACAAATTAACTTTCACAGTGCCAAAACCACAAGTTAAAGTGAGGGAGGTAGACTAGTGGAAGGACATCACCTGAGATTTGTCAGGTTTTATGGATTCTCAATGTGCAGCCAACATGTGTAACTACATTTCCCACTAGATTACATTTGAATGTGCTAATATTTATCTTCACTGCGTGTGCAGTACATTTTGCAGAAACCCTCAAAACAGGACATTACTACACCTAGTCCTGCAAAAAAAAATTGGAATGCATTTGTTGTCAAATCAGCGAGGCTCAATAAATGAAGAGTTCAACAGTTGGGTCCTGAAAAAGGAAGGGAGGGAGGGAGGGAGGGAGATGTTTGCACTCAAGCTGCGTTAAGCAAACCATTCCTGATGAAATGTGTAAGTTCTTGTTTGGCTTTACCTGCACACGGTGCTGTAAATCACGCTTCCGTCATCATTTTGGGAGTCCATCTGCTGCTTCCTGCAGGTGATACAGTCACTCAGCACTGGTTCCTCTAATGCAACATCGTTTATTTGAAAAATAGGTGACAGTTGTAAGAAAAGAAATATACATCTCACATGATTGTCTTTCTCTTGTTGTCAAAGTTAACAGTTGCGTAGATGAGTTCTATTGTTGCTTGCTCCCGCTGATTTCCCTCTTGTGACTGGTTATTGGCAAAAATAGCCCAGTTGACATAGTCTGTATTCTGAAAATAACAAAACATGAGAAATGAGTGAGGAACAATGTCCTCCTCTTACACTAAGTCCCCCCATGATGTTTCTAAACCATTGCATGACCCTTTTTAACCACACAACAAAAACAACCTGTGTTCTCTTATGTGAAGCCCTGTGTGGCATCAGAGAATTGGGATGTGGGTTTAACTCGCTTCTAGAAACCTGCTTAACATGTTTGCAGAAAACCTCAGTGCAACTAACAGCTTAACCTGTAAAATACTGCGCACAGTGAATATGTCACCCTGTACTAATTCACATGCAGAATCATAAACACATTAGAATCGTAATAAACTTTAACTAGCCAATATAATGATAGTGCCAACTGTATGACCTCTTCACAGTCGGGTTCTGATGCTCTTGTCCTTTTTTTGTTGAGTCTGAAACATAAAATATTTTTTTAAAGGCTTTGGAACGTTTTCACATGACCATTTTATATGAGATGTAATAGTGATACAGTGTAAATACCTTCTGACAGCAAAAACAGTGGTGGTCACAATCAGAAGCACAGCAATAGTAGTAGAAGTAGCAATGATAAAAACATTTTTGTTAAATGTTGCCCGATATTCTGTGTAACAAAGACAGCGTGTTAGAATAAAGGCATCAAATCAAACTTATTATTTGAAATAACATAATCTACTTAAAAGGGGTTGTTTCAATTAAACTTTAATGATCCTTAAGCAATGAAAACTGGAAGACCAACTTTTCAAGCAACCATAGATCATGATTCAATCAAACAAAAGCAGTAAAGTCTAGAAATAACGCTAAATAAATCTACTTACGTTTAATCCTTAAAGTCACAACAGAGGAGTTTTGACTTCCATGTTTGTTTGTGGCACTGCATAAATACTGGCCACTGGAGAAGAACACAGACTCCTGTCCAAGAGCCATAACATGATCATCACCATCTCTTTTAAACCAAGTATAATTCTCCACTGGGGGATTTGCATGGCTGCTGCAGATCATGGTGATGTTGCAGCCATAGTCCACCTCCATCGACGGACTGACAGACACTGATGTGTTCTTGGGGCCATCTGAAAGAAAACTGGAGCTGTTGACTCTCTAATTTATTATTTTGGCTTTCGAGTGTCTGCATTGTGCAAATCAAAAGGGTAGCTTACAAAGGTTTAGTGCATTCTGAGACACCATGCAGTAGATTTAATTTCCACTATCTAAATCATGCCATTTTCATGTGATCTCTTGTCCTGTACTCACATTCAACATCCATATTTATGACTCTTGATGTTGTTCCTGTGTGTGTCTTTAGAGAACACGTGTAGTTTCCAGAGTTTTTGAAGGACATGTTGTTTAAATAAAGTACAGGTCCTTCTTTTATGGGTTCTCCATTCTTAAACCAGGTGAAAGCAGATGAAAGGTTATCGCCATCACAGCCGTTTATGCAGGTCAGATTCACGGAGTCACCTTCAACCGTTATTCTGTTCCCATTAGGTTTCGATACCAACACTTTCAAATCTAGAAGAGCAAAGCACAAAGCTTCAGTTTCAAACTTTACAGATTGTAGTGAAGAAAAAAACAGTAGTTAGTTTATTAAAAAGGAAAAGAAAACTTACCAACAACATTTAATTTTGAGCCATCTTTACCAGTCCATAGTCCCCCGCTGGAGTAAGTTATAAATCTGAAAGTATATTTTCCTTTATCATCATGCTCCACTTGGTGTATTTTGAAAGAACAATTGTGTTGTTTGTCACCAATATACTGAAATTTTGAGGAGTTATTACTCAAGCGGCTGTCAATTATAAAAGGACCGTCATAAATATTATGCCTTTCATGACCCCACATGACATGGTGCACTTTCTGCTCGGCAGGATAGTAAAACGAACAAAGAATGACAACAGACGAGCCATTCACTGCACAGATATGTTGCTGTCCATACTCCACTTTCCACTCTTGGCAAAGAGCACCTGAAACAAATGTATAGATGTGTTTATTATTTCATCCTCTTAATGTTTCCTTAAATAAGAATTAAATGTTGTACTTACCAGACAGAAAGAGTAGCATCAGTGTCCATGTCAGGTTTCTGACTTCAACAAACATGTTGAAACTCTTTCCACTTATTGTCATAAAGCTGATATTTGATCTTACGGTTTGTGCAGACTACATCGCTCGTTTTCTACTCAAAATGCAGAGTTAGCGTGTCTTCTCTCTTCTACCTCTACAAAGCAAAGCTTCCCGTAATATAAAGTAAGGTTTTGGGCCGTTGTCAGCCCCTGCATTCAGGTTACACACACCACAGACTCAATGGGCGTATTACATTTAAACTTGAGCGGTATAGACATGAAACCAGGCACTGCAGAGAGGAAATATGTCACACATCAATAATGCCGCTTTCTTGTGGGCAAAGAACAGTCAGAGATACTGTGACATTGTGATTTTATTTAACACAGAAAAGACTGACCAAGTATTACTATAAGATGTGTAAGTAATAACTTTTTGTTACTTTTCATTTTTTAAATGCAAGATTGCGATATCTGCATACAGTATGTGATTAGTTTTTTTTATTTGGTGAGAAGCTACTTCATATGTGGGGAAAAGAAAGTTGTATAAAGCCTCTTGTGTCTCCTGAGTGAAGTTTGATAAATTGCCTCAAGTGATGTCACTTGAGTCAGCAGTTTGAAGCGAAATAAGAAGCGGATGGTGTGGAGTTAGAAAGAAGTGAGCTCACCAGACCTCAGCAGCTCGCTCCTCATCTCTGCTGGAGGCTAGCAGCCCAGGGCTACGTTAGCCGCTACTAGCATAACGCTCCTGAATCTCAGATCAAACTTTGTGTGCTCCAGTTACGACATGTGCACCCTTTAAAAGACACCAGAGGTGTCCTTGACATCTTTATGACATTTTATGAAGGGAAATGATGCACTGAAGACTTATTCCCTCACCAGCTTGTTTAAATTTCCCATTAGATTACCTTTTGATGCCAAGATGTGCATCACCTTTACACACATAACACAGTCTGGAATATAATATTTATTTATTACAGCAAAGCATGTGCAGTACATCTTATGGGTTTGTTAAATGTAAGAAAATAAAAACAAATAATCATAAACCAAATACCCTCAAAACATTATCTCTGTACACCTATTACTGCACAATGCTGTGTTTGTTGTCAAATCAGAGAGGATCAATATTTGACGGGTTCAGCAGTTGGTTCCTGAAAAAAAGAACAAAAATGTTTGCACTTAAGCTGCTTTATGCAAATAATTATTCATTACATGTGTGTTTCCTGAACTTTACCTGCACGCTGTGCTGTAAATCACATCATCATCTTTATGGGCGTCTCCCTGCGGGTGATGAACTTGATCAGTTCATGTTCTTCATAACGCAACACAACATTTGTACAAACATCTCACGTTTGACTTTTTGTTGTTGAAGTACACAGTTGCATGAAAAGTTTCGATTGGTTCTCCCTCACACCGATTCCGATTGGTTATTGTCACAGATGACCCAGATGACAAATTTCTATCATGTGCTTCTGTGATTTTTTACCCCCACAACAATAACAAAATCTGTGTTGTGTTCTCTTATCTGATGCACATCGTGTGTGTATGTAATTTACCAGAGATTTAGGATGTGGGTTTGTCTTGCCTTTAGCCTGGTTAACACCTGGTTGCAGACAAACCTCCGTGCAACCGACAGTCCTACTTGTAATATACACTATCTATCTAGTATATAGTAAATTGCATATAATGCATGCCACCGAAAAGTCAGACAACAATAGAAAGTGGACATTTTAAGCTAAACTGCCTGCAATAACAGAGCCGCCTGTGTGTCCTCCTCACATTCCATCTTCGGTGCCCACATCTTTTTTGTGTGTTGTGTAATGAGAAGATATTTAGAAATATATTTTTCTATAAAATGGTTGATTTTGCAATTATTTCTACACACACTGCAGTGCTTGTGGGACCCCAAATAATGATGATGTGCCAACAAAACAAAAGGGTTACACTTTTATGAACCTTGTAAAGACTGCAAACCACAATCACCATAACTGAATCACTCACTAAACAACACAAAGTCACTAAACAACTGGTAACGTCAAGTCACAACAGAGGAGTTTTGACTTCCATGTTTGTTTGTGGCACTGCATAAATACTGACCACCATCATCGGAGAACAACACAGACTCCTGTCCGGATGCCATAATATGATCATCATCATCTATTTTAAACCAAGTATAATTCTCCACAGGGGGATTTGCGTGGCTGCTGCAGATCATGGTGATGTTGATGCCGGTGTCCACCGCCATCTGTCTGACAGACACTGATGTGTTCTTCAAGATTCAAGATTTAAGATTCTTTATTGTCATACAAGTTACACTTTCATGCTATTGTACGAAATAAAGTACTGAGGTCCCGTTTAAAAGCCGTAATTATCAAAATAAATATATATACACTACCGTTCAAAAGTTTGGGGTCACATTGAAATGTCCTTATTTTTGAAGGAAAAGCACTGTACTTTTCAATGAAGATGACTTTAAACTAGTCTTAACTTTAA
>JAVQJD010055501.1:0-13803 GCA_036023655.1 Nannoperca australis
AATTTGCGAGAACTCACAGGTGAGTTGGAGAAAGGAGTAGGGGGGTGGGGGGATTTCAATCTTTTTACTGAGACGAGTTGGGAAAAAAGGGGATGAGGTCAGGGATTGATGGTGGTATGTGTGTGAAATAGAGTGATAGAGAGAGAGAGAGAGAGAGAGAGAGAGAGAGAGAGAGAGAGTGTGTGTGTGTGTGTGTGTGTGTGGGGGGGGGGGTTATTAGTTCGACCCAATGATTACGTTAAACGGTCTTTTAACTGTTGGCCCGGTTGCGCAGCGGCCGCTGCCGGTTGCTGAACTATGCCTGCGCGTCTCTTTCTCTCTCTCTTTTTTTACAACCTCTCTCTATCTTTGCAGATCTTTTATGGCTCTGCGACCTCCATAAAACCATAATTTAAGACTTGGTGAATATTCATTAGGTGGTATTGTGTTTAGGGGGGGGGGGGCAGGGGAGCAGGGGCGGCTGGAGTATTATCCCAAACTGTTTGAAAGTGAACAAAACCTCCAAAACCTCCAGAGAAATTGTGCTCACGGCTATCGCTCATATTCAGTGTTTGGCTCAGCTCAGCCCCTCCGTCCTGGTAGTCTTGTGTTTCTCTGTACTAGCTGGCCCACTCAAAGCCCATTGTGCTGTCACCACAATCCGCTAATACTATACACACTATAAATTAGCAGATGGGTTTGATCTCTGAATGCCTGCTCTTTCCCCAGGTTGTAAAAGCGGCTTTGTGCGACAGCAGCGGGCTGGCCGCTGAATGGATGCGGGGCCTCGGAGCCTCGAACCACAACAAACACAGCACAAAGAGCATTTTTATGTTTACGTTAATATACTGCATGGTATGCGCGTAAAAAACAGGGAATACGGTGCGAGTGTTTGTGCGTCCAACGTGCGTAAAAGTCAAAAAGGCGTTGCTCTCAGAAACAGCGACGTGAACCCGCACAGGAGGCACGAACGCTTTTAAATCTTTTGTGTTTTTAGTGGCGCTTTCATATGAAGTGTGTAAATCTGGTTCATGTTGAAAAGCGATCCATTCTCTCAATTTCTAAAAATCTCCAATAGAAGTATACCTCCCTCTCTCTCTGTCTCTCTCTCTCTCTCTCTCTCTCTCTCTCTCTCTCTCTCTCTCTCTCTCTCACACACACACACACACACACACACACACACACACACAGACTGCGAGGCTTAGTCAAGCTCTCTCTGAAATTATTTTTGGCGAAATCAGGTCCCTCTCCTTATTAGCAGGAACCTCCTGGCAGCTACTGGACAGCTTTTCGTCGCTGCCGCCGCAGGCTTCCTTGTTAATTTCCGTTGCCGTAGACTACCATCCTCCAGTTAGGTTGTGTGTGTGTGTGTGTGTGTGTGTGTGTTTCATTTGCTTGTGTATCAGGCTCAAAAGGTCGAACTTATTCTTCTGGGGTTTTTGTTTTGAAAACCAGAGGAGAAGGCGAAAAACGCGTAAAACATTAATAAATGAAATTAAATATATATTCAATTAAATCCTAATTATCTGCAGGCTATTAGACAACACACACACACACACGCACATACACACACTTGGAAGGAAGGGTAAAACGTATATAACGAGGGTGTGTGTGTGTGTGTGAATCGAATCGAAGCATCTATAATGAATTTATAGATTTTAATTTAGATCCGATTCCAGTCCAAGGCTCGGGAGATGATTGGAAGGAAAAGTCCCGGATGTTCCCGTTAACACTATCAACAAGACAAACACGTGAGCGCTTATCACTATAACGGAGGCGCTCTGGCTCTCACGGGGACGAGCGTGTGCACATACAGATGCACACCAACTCACTACGTGTTTCATAAATATATTTTAGTCTATCTCCGTGTGTGTGTGTGTTAGAGAGGGGGGGGGGGGGAGAGCATAATACAATTCCTTGTTATTGAGAATTCCAGCTCGAGCTCGAGCGCGAACAAATCACCGCCGACAGCGCGAGAGCAGAAAAATATTACCAATGGAGATGAATTCTCTCTCTCTCTCACACACACACCTACACACACACACTCACCACAAATTATAGCCTCGCTATGCAGCAGGAAGTGGCACCCAGATAAACAAACACACACACACATACTTACATAGGCATACTTGATCACACACACTTCCACGCTCCTGACAGGCAGTCACGCACACATACTGACCGCTGCCTTCAATATGCTGTGGCGCGCGCAAACACGCGAGGAGGAAAACGTGCATGATTTTGTTGAAATAAACACAATTTTAGCTTGAAAGTGATGCTATTTAAGTGCACGTATTTCAGAGGATTAGATGGGCTTTGTGAAGATATTTTTAATATTAAACGTTTTTTAAGTTATCTCTCTTTCTCTCTTTACTGAAATCCGTATTGGTCAGAGACAAAGTAAATAGAGCGATGGAATTGCGCATGGAATTGAAAGTTGATATGTCATAAATAAATAACACTATAAATAAATAAAATAAACCTTTCTTCTGATGACAATGGAAGGGAACTAACTCCAAAGTGGCATGGAGGGATTTAGAAAATAAAAGTAGAGCTGCAGCTAGTGTGTGTGTGTGTGTGTGTGTGTGTGTGTGTGTGTGTGTGTGTGTGTGTGTGAGAGAGAGAGAGAGAGAGAGAGAGTAACAGTAAAAAAAACTGCCACTTCAAATTAAAAGCAGTATTCTCATCCTCTGACATTGTTGGGAGTGTATTATTGTAGCACATCTGTAACAGTCTGAATGCTCCATCACACATACAGAAATACACTTAACAACATAGTGAAGTTTCATTATCAGCAGTTTAGTTCATTAAGTTTATTTCCCTCCCCATTTTCAGAATGAATGTATTTAAATTATATTATATTAAATATATTTTCTGCACATTTTACTTTCCAACATGAGGCTCTAAATGCAGTTTCAAAGCCATCATGGTGCTGCCAGGAATAACACTGGTGGAGAACAACGCTTGGTGAGGTTCTTGTAGACGTTTTGTGATATAAATCAGAAAACTTTTATAATGTCCATAGCTCCAGCCTTTGTCATGTATGTGCAGCAGTCCTGCAGAGAGTACAATAATGTTCTTACCTGCAGTGTCTGCGTGGAAAGCATGTAGTCTTTGCCAGAGGAGGCTTGAAAATCAATATCAAATCAAAGTAAATCCATTTTCTTCCTTCACCTCATTTACACCCAGAAAACAGACAGTTGGAGGCTGAGGATTTATGTCCCAAAGATTTATGTCAGACACAGGAACGTATCACTGCTCTGAAGATGTGGGGGTGGAGTGGGGTAGGGGAATTAACATGTAGAAAAAGCTTTATTATCTCTAACTTTCTATTTTTGGGGGATTATTTATTATACTTTGTTTAGTTTAACCGTCCCCTCATACAATAGGTTTCCCATCCTTAACTCGGACTTCAAATTACAGTAAATACGTGCATCATTACATGACAGCAAAGAGATACTAAAGAATTGTAAGATACTGAATAGAATCCATGACGCAAGATTGAATAGAATCGGAAATATGGAGGGAGAGAAACCAAGACAAAACAATGCTGGCAAAAATGACAAATATAAAAATAAATAATAATAAGCAGTCCTGTAACAATTAAAGAAGTAATGTTCCATGTATGTATATCCTTGTTGTTCAGTCATATGAACCTTCACTAAACACCAACTAATGCTGTTAAGAGTTCAAAGAAACCCTCACAAAGCCCAGGCTGGTTCTTCACAGGCTGGCCAATGCTTTTTATTGCTGCTCAGATGACCTGCAGTGTGAGTCAGGGTCTGTTTAGACATGCTGTAGTAGAACAGCAGAAACACAGAACAAACCTTAGACCTTAAAGGTGTATATTTCCTTTGTTAAGTTGAGTTTTAGTTTCTGAATTAAAAAATAAAATGCTAAAATTTAACAGCATCACATCAAAATTCAAACCTTTATCCTGAGTGTCGCCTCTAAGACTGCACCAACACCAACTCTTTATGAGGAATCCGCAGAGGACAGGAGTTTAGACGCGTGCGTGGCCCTCACACGACCTCGTGAACATGTGCCCCAGTTTCTCTTTAACCTTCAGGCGCTGTGTGACCTCGCCACGACGGAAGGTCAACATGATTCCTGTGGTCTTACTCAGCACTGACTCACGAACATTTCACACGAGGAGCAGTGGACTGTTTTCTTTCTTTTTCATTGAATCAAATTGGTAATGCTCTAACATGTTTGCCGTGCACTCTCAGCATGTTTCTACCCAAGTTATGGGTCTGTTTCTGCTGACTTCATTCTGCTACTGGAAGCCCCTCTGTAGAACATCAGCAACCACAATCAGTCCGATTTTAAACTCCCCATTTAATTATGTAGCTGACTCAGATACATCTCCTTTAAGGCTAAACACAGTGAAGTAAATATTGAACAGTGGCCCAGACAGACAGCAGCTGAACCCACAGTTTAACCACATCAGTTAGTAACTCCTTTATGGTGTTTACAAAGCCACAAGTCAAATGTGTTTGCCAGGAAGTGGAGGTGGCAACAAGTGGCTACCAGGAATGGATTTAAGAACAACACCAAGGCACAAAAGGCAGTTGAGAAGAGGTTAAAAGTATTTATTCAAAAATACATTTTGGAAATCTGTGTAATTAAATAAAATATAGTTATTGATTTGAACAGCATAGAAGCCTTTAAAAGATGTATCCACGCTACATTTAGAGCAACTGACTGTTAGGTTTGGGATATAGCAATGTTTTCTTCTTATGTATTCTTTTTAGGAATGTAATGAGATCAGATATTTATAAGTCAAGTCAATTTTATTTATATAGCCCAATATTACAATTCACAAATTTGCCTCACAGGGCTTCACAGTGTAGCCAAAGTAAATGTCTATGATGCTCTTTTCCAATCAAATGTGTCTGATAATTCAGTAGTTTGTGGCAGCCAGGTTTAAGTTGCTGAGACTTAATAGCTACTGATGTTGATGCATGTCCCGATAGCACTCCATATTCCAAAATAACGTCCCAGCTCACTGTTGATATGTTGCACATCTTCAAAGAATAACTTCAGATGGTGTTACAAAGCTCATCAAACAAACAAACAAACAAACACACAAACAAAAGAATGAAAGTCAGGAATGTAAAAATCTGAAATGTTCATTGAAAGTCAACATTACAAGATATAAAATCAAAATGATATCATAGCTTTTAGATGACAATTACAAGATAGCAGTTAAAATGTTCTTACTTACTAACTATGCTGTCATTGAGTTGAGAAGCATCTAATTCAGCTGTGTACTGCAGGAAAATGTGTGAAGAACCCTTTATTTTACTATCTAAACATGCTGACCTACGAGTCACACTTTTAGCTTATTATATCAGAATTCGGACTTGATTTTTCATTCTTTTCCCACCTACCATGATTATTTCTTTTATTTTTGTCACTCTGATCATTTAATATTTTTTTCTTGGCTTTAATAAAGGGGATCTTGTATATTGTATATTGAACCCAATAGACAAAGCCAAACTGGTGGCATAAGTTAACATTTGCACTTATAAGTAAAAATGATGACATTTAAATAAAAGGTTTGATAAAATGTCACTCAAAAATTCTGAGTTATTATTTTGACTAAGAATCTCATCATTGTGTATTTTTATTTCTCTCACTCCTAACAAGTAATCTATTATTTCTCTTAAAAGATTAATCCAAATTTCCCCTCAACTTAACGCTATAAAGTGAGCCAAAACCAAGATGCTGCGGCGGTTTCTTTATTTTGCAAACACAAACTGATTGTTACATATTTCCTCAGAGAAGAGAGTCATGTTCAGACACCGTGCACGTGTTCCTGTGTGTGCAGGTGTCGACCGGAGGCGCGGGCGGCAGACTTACACGCGCCACCAGACGCTCGAGCTGGAGAAGGAGTTCCACTTCAACCGGTACCTCACGCGGCGGCGACGGATCGAGATCGCGCACGCGCTCTGCCTCACGGAGCGGCAGATCAAGATCTGGTTCCAGAACCGGAGGATGAAGTGGAAGAAGGAGAACAGGGTGGCCGGGAGCGGCTCCCCAACAGCAGCTTTACCGACCGCTGAAGAAGAAGAGGAGGAGGATGAGGAGGAGGATGAGTGATAATAATGACTCCACTGGACACATAACAGCTCTCACTTCTTGAATTACATTTTCACTGATGTTGCAGGGGTAGCTGTGATAAAAAGTGACCTCTGCTCTGCAGTCTGGTTATCATCCTCCAGCAAACAACTGCCACTGTGAGAAAACACATTTGAAATGATAAGAAAAATTTGTTCATTTCAAATTAAAGCAAAGGCAGCATACTCTGCAAATAATACCAGGAGGTTAAACTTCTTATTTAGACCACAATCATCATGGTGTTAGCTTCCTGTGTCTCATAACCCTGTCTTAGTGGAGAAACGGCAGTAGGGAGAGACATCAAATAAAATCATATTCATGCAAATATAAAGTGTGCGGTTCTTCTTAAAGGACCTATTTCAGTTGCACACTGCAGGAAAGGCTCCTGGATATTTAGATAGAATGCAACACAGCACTCCTCTGATCTGCAGCAGAAAGGGACACAATAATGTGACAGAAACTGCAGCGTTAGGATTCCTGTGCATACAACTGTTAGCGTTTAGAATAAAGTGACAATGGAGTGAAATCGATTATTAGCTAGGTGTGTTATGCAATTAGAATATTAGACATCTCAGAACAACATCTCTACCGGGCTCCTCTCTGGACTGCACCAGGATTTTAGAAATACTGAGCTAATGAGTCCATTTTCGCCCAGCAGACCCCCGCCCAGTTAAGAATGGGATTTTTGCCTGGCCACCAACCAAACTCTACAATTTTCTGAGTATATAAGACACACAAAAAAATCACAAAATGTAACTAATTAATTTAATCTCCCTTATGTTATACATTTTAAGCCTTATTTACAGGAATGAATTTCTAGGAGAATGCTACTTTGTTTTTGTTTTTATTACATTTAGTTCAATCAAAATGAGCCTGAAAAGAAGCCAGCATGTGTAATATCACTGAGAATAAGACCTTGGTGTCAACAATGTTAGCTGCAAGCCTAGCTGTCACCAGTTTGCACTTGTGTTTTAAGAAAGGACATTTTTAGCTGATTATATTTCAACTATACTAAACAACTGTGAATGGATTTTTAATTAAAACATTCACTTTAAAATAAAATGTTCAGCTTTCCACAACATTTAAAGGGATATCAGAAAGTCAGCCAACGGGCCCTGTCTGTGTGCGTTTGTGTTAAAACATGCAAAAAAAAGAATTACAAGCTGTATTGTTTGTTGTTGTTTTCTGTATTTGCACCAGTGTTTTCATGTTGTGTGAGATATACATGTTTGGTCTAAAATGCACTTTTCTTTTCTTGTATGTAAATAATAAAAATGTTAACGGCAATGAGCTTGTTGTCATATTCATCTGGAAATATGTGAAGCTTTCAGCTGTTGAAGATCCCATTTTTGCGGTTTTGTTGGACCATTAAACCACTTTATAACATTAAAATAATAAGACTGCTGCAAATACAACCACAGTTACACTGTCAGCAACAATAATAAAGACACTTTAGTACAATAACAAGTCATCTTTTAAAGGTCTGACACTGTAACTTCAACATGTGGTTTTCTAAATCTGGACTGTATGTGCTGAGTGACAGCACTTCATCCAGCCAACGATGGAATAAAGAAAGTAAGTAAATAAATAAAATAGTGTGTTATTATCACCTAGTTCCTGCCATCAGATGAAGGATTTCTGATGGGGTCAGTCAGTTTTCACATGTCATGTAGAGTTTCTATCAGCCCTCTCTAACCATTAGGCATATAACATAGTTATAGAGAAAAATCTGATGTGAAAATACAAATGTGAATAGAATTTGGGGCAAAATGTTAGATTTTCACAGCTGAAAGTACCTGATGTAAACTTAACACATGCACATTTAAACAGTTTGTGTTTTAAATGAAATGTTGCACGCGGCAGCTCCCCCTCTTATGTCAGGGGGGAAATTTCCAGGTAAAACTGGAATTTGTGACGTTGCTTATGTGAGAAACTTCCCTTGAAAAATGTCAGTTCACACATGAAAAACGTTTCCATTTATGCACATGCTGTCTATTGAAGTGCTCTGCCATTAGCAAAAAGACTTGCAGAATAAAACAAACCTCACGCACGCACACACACACACAGCAATATAAGCATTAGTAAGTTCTAACTATCCTTTATAGTTCTCACATTGACTTGAGAGTGTAATCATGGCTTCCACACATTATAAACCACAGTGATAAGTGCCAACGCGCTCTTAAAATATCACATCTCACCTTGTTTACATGTTTAAATGTATTAATGGGCTTTTACATCACACGAGTCTGTGACTAAGTCTCTAACACTGACAAATGAAACGGAGTGCGCTTCTAACTGTTTTCTCTTTCTGATATTCAAAACATAAACGATATGTTTAATAAAAAGACAGCTAACACATGAGCTGGGGTGGAAAGCACCAGGAACATTTATTTATTTTTTTCGATTTTCTTTACAGTATAAGCTATTAAGTATTTTAAGTACTTTTAAGTATTACGTATCTGAAACTGACTGAAACCCTTCTTCGAATGCATTTAGTTAGTTGTTACCTTGAAATTGTTGAATACACGTTCTGTCTGGATGTTACACAGTGGACAGATACCACGTCATTCTTCTGAACTGTACCAACAAACACACAGATACAGTCGAATGTGATATGTATAATATTTATAATCTGAGTGAAAGAATGCGCAAATATTTGCTGCCAAAAGAAAAAAAAATATGTTCTGCTTTAATACAATTTTAAAATGCAAATGATAATATAAAAATTATAAATCTGCTTTAGTTTTTTTCTAAATGAAGGTGTTGGATCCATACAGTTCCATACGTTCGTTATGTTTGAATATGTCTTAATGCCTGCGTGGTTTAATCAGGAGATCGCTGTAGAAGCTGCTCTCCCTGCACACCGGCAGCTGCCATGCTGCGGGACCTTTTACCTGAATTACTCTGACATAAACTTCCAGGTCTGCTCCATTCAAGCGGCACACACTCTCACCAAAATCCAAAGAAAAGCTCCAGGAGACGGGCTTGCATCTCGGCTGTCCACATCAACTGGTGGAGGGCGGTGGTATGTGGGGGGATGTTGTAGCAGGTCCTAATGTCTTTATTGCGTCCATGAAAAGGCCGGAAACCCCAATAAAAGCAACAAACACACAAAGAAAGCAACAGACCGGGGATCGAGCGGCCTGTCTGTGCCTCCTGCTCTGTGGCGCAGCTTTACTTTCTGGTAATCTTTAACTCGGGACATTTGCATAGAGGAAGCGTTGGATCCGCATCCCCTGCTCACCAGACACCGTCCACTTAGGAGAGGTCACACGTGGGTCAGCGAAGGTTTAAAATCAAGTTTTCTGGCTTTAAATTGAATTCGAACTCAATGGGAATGCTGGAAACGGATTTTACTAGCAGCATCCGGGCGTTCTCTTAGAAATGTAGTTTACCACAGTCCTTTATTTTGTGCTGTTGAAGGCAGTTTAAATAGACGCAAAAATCCTGGACAGATTCCTGACTGTAACTGTGATGCTTTATAATTCACACAGCAGAAGAGTGGGGAAAGCAGGTGAAGCAGGGAATAACTGTCCGGTATGTTGTGCAGCTCATATTTGGGTCACCGCCGACTTGAATGCTCCCCAAAACCAGCATTATAACCGGTCCAGTGTGCTGGTTTTGGTATCAGAGAGTTTCTGAAGATGTACTGCTGCAAATACCACTTTGGACAAATTCTGTGCCGTCTCATGGAAGAAGACGCACTAATTGTGTGTCATATTGCAGCAATGGTGGCGGCAGCAGTTATTTAACATTCAGGAAGCGTTGGGTTTGGGCTCAGGTTCCTGTGTGTGTGTGTGTGTGTGTGTGTGTGTGGGAGGACGGGAACTCAATTAACAAAATCAAGTAGCTAGTTGAAGCGTTTAAACGTGTTAACACGTGAGAGGAGACCGTCCCCCACCAAACATTAGTCGTTTCACTTCCGGTCGTTCAGGTGTGTTTTCACGCCCTCTGACAGCCGTGTTGCAATGCGGGATTTTGTGTATAAATAATAATAAAATCCCTGCGGTGTGTTGCAGCTCTGAGCATCCTGCGGCTCCGGACCTGCAGGCCGTTAAAATAGAGACGCGCTGCCGCATTGCGAAACCGCTTTTACGCACGGCTTTCCAGGCCCAACCACCACCCAGGTGATGCTCGTCCTGTGCCTGCAAATCACCGTTGGCCCTAATTTCACTTAGTTCACTTCAAACAGTGCAGCGTTTTACACCTATGTCAAGAGCTATTTCACTCCAGGGTCTAAAATAAAGGTATTAAAATAACAAGACGCATCAGTCGTATTAGTCATGGAAACCTAGGTGGTAATAAAGAGAATTTCCACTTCCCATCCGTGGAAGTGAGATTTTGCCAGCACGGTAGAAATGACCGGGTTTCTTGATGCAGCCACCCACAGAGCCAGGCTGCTTTTATTCAAAGGCACCTTTTCCTGCACACCAGACTCTCCAACAGCAACATATATTGCTGGTGCAAATCATTCAGAACATGAATTCTTCTGTTATTGTTAAAGGCTGACATTTTAATATAGGAATATTTGTTAAATAAACATGAGTCAGATATAATAAAGACATTGCTTTGTTCATTCGGCAACCCTGCCAACTTGTGACATATAAAGTCGTATCTGTGTTTTTCTTTATTATCACGTGATTCTTTTTAACCTTTTGGTTTGAATGTTACTATAATGTATTTGAATTTCTGATGTGGTTCATTCACATGAGCAGTCCAACATCAGCAAATAGAAAAAGTCTATATTCTTAGTTAGTTTACGTTAGAGCGACACCGCGCACACGGACCGCAGAGAGAGCAGAAGAAAAGCACGCGTGTCCGTGTGTTTTCTGCAGCTGCTGGCTGCTTTTTAAGAGAGGCAGAAGAAGAAGAAAATGGCGGCGGTGGAGGGAGTGAAAGAGAAGCAGCAGCTCCCCTCTAACAGCCACTCCGTGAAGAAATGCAATAAATTCCTTGTTGTTTTATGAAAATTTACAACTTTGTGATACAAGTTTATGAGTGGCCGCGCGCGGGGATTGGCCGACGGGCTGGTCATGTGGACGCGCTTAACGTGAACATGAACTTTTTATGATTTCCCAAGTGGCTATATTGCTGCTGCACTCCGCTCCGGCCCGGACAGCCGCCTCTCCTCCCTCGCTCTGCCCGGCGGCTCGCGAGGCGCCGGGCAGAGCACCGACGACCGCGAGGAAATGACCGCCCGGCTGTAATTAAACGGACTAGTTAATGAGAATACTAGTTATGAGTGTGGAAACCGGCACGAGGAGACGTTGACAACAACCCGCCCCCTCCTCCTCCTCCTCCTCCTGCTGCTCTTCCTCCTCAGCTATGGCTCCGTGCTCCGTCTGGTCTCGTGCTGCTGTCTAAATGTGCGGACCGAGATGGGGACAGTTCCGCCGTGATGAGGCGAAGACGGGGCAAGTCGCGAGACCAAACCCGTGAACACCACGCCGGAGATGACCTTGATTTATTTTACTTTTACTTTGTCTTCATTGTCACTTGTCACCGCGAGGATGATGATGACAGGGGCGGTGATGAAGATGACGGCGGTGTTTTGACGACCGGGTGACAACGGGGAACTCACCACCCCCCCTTGCCCCCCTCCAATTCCTCCTCATCATCCTCACCTCCGCGCCGCCACCCCTCTATCCAATTACCATCCATCCATCCGGTCTACAAACGGCAGGTCTGTCTCGTGCCATTCCGGGGTTCCCGGCTGTCTGCACGCGGGACACCGAGGTGAGCTGCAGGTGTGTGGGGCTCGTGACGGATTATCAACAAACGGTAAGAGACATTCATGCACGTTCCTCCTCCGGCGGCCCTGCGCGCTGCTGCATGCGCATTGTTAAAGGAGCAAAAGAAGTCAAAGAGCAGCGCTTTGCGTGATTCTGCTGCTCCTGGATGATAGGCCTACATTAACGTTATAAATGAGGTGTTACTTCTCCATCCCAGATTAAAGCGTTTCCTTGCTGGATTAGACTCCATGATGAATTGGCTCTGTAAGTGGTGGGATTAGCTGCGGAAGAGCCACTCCTCGGTTAAATCTCGGCTGTTTTACATCCAGAAGATTAGTTTACGTCTTCTTCTTTTTTTGCCCCAAGCCGTTTACGGTGCGCGGAGGGAGGGGGTTAGACGTGTTCGTGAGAGTGAGGATGGCTTTGATGTGGGGGCAGGTGTGCTTGATTTGTCATGTCACAATTTTGAAATTACTTTTTTCGTTCTAAGTCTAAATAAAAGCAGGCTTAGTTTGTGTGTCCTACCGGCTGTTCGTTGTGTTGTGTCTTTGCCAGGCTGCAGGTATAACGACTGTGAATGGTTGTCCCTCCACCTCCACCTCTCGCTCTGTGTTTCTAGCTTTCCTTTTGTGCTCTCGGTATGTGTGTTTTTATTGGTTTCACTTCCAGATCTCAGTGGAAGAGCTTCCAGGTTCTTTCATCTGACTGAGTGTGTGTGTGTGTGTGTGTGTGTGTGTGTGTGTGTGTGTGTGTACAGACAGAGGAATGTTTTTCAGTCTCGGTCCGTCCAGCCCACTTTTATGACTTTGTTTCCCCTCTCATTTCCTGCCTGCGGCGGGTGGGCTGTTTTCTTTTCCACCGCTAACCGGCCAGGACACCGCCCAGCAAACCCCCCTACCAACTCACACTCACAGACACATCTGCAGGTCTGTCTGTCTGTCTGTCTGTCTGTCTTCTCTTTGGTCTCCAATTTGTTGCTGTCTCAAATATCAAACACCTCCACTGGAGGGAACACCCCCCCCCCCACACACACACACACACACAAAACATGTTTTGCCTGACAATAATTCCTCAGAACTATGGTCTTCTTTTTTGCTTCTTCTTTTTTTAACCATCTCTGCACCTTTTAAATATAATGTCGTTGTAAATGTCCATGTCAGTTTATCTTGTAATTAATACGTGTGTATGCTTTCTACAGCTGTACTGGATAACACTCATCTCCTAACACATGGGTGCTACTAGTTTAGGTAACTAGTTAAGGTTAACGTACCATTTATTATATTATTTTAACTTTGCGTTGTTTGCAGTTAGACTAGTATTGACTAAAACTGACACTTATATTCCAGCATGTACGGCAAAATCAACTGTGTAGAGATGTGTGAATATGTCTATGTATAGAAATGATTTCCTATAAGCAGGAAATAATCTCTGGTCTCAGAAAAGCGCACAGCTGTCCGGGTGTAAACTGCAGGAGAATCTGTGTGATAGCAAGCCGCTTCTCTTTCTGTCTGAACTAATACATAAACAATAGGCAAATAATGTCAGTTAGAATGACACAGGCTCAGTGCCGGGCTGCTTTAGCTTTAGGTCTGTCAGCACCGATTAAGCCCGCTACGTTTCCAATAAAATATAAACGTGTTGTTGGCTCACTATTTTTTTCGTGTTTCATTCAGAATTATATTCATGCTGCAACCCTCTCACCAGACAACGTCAATGTCGGACGACTGTCTTTTTTGTGTGTATGTCCAGCGCCAACGTCTATGAGATGCTCACTTTAGTATCTACCTAAAGCAGCTATACATGCTTAACGAATGCTATGCTGTCATATTAATAGGCTCTCGGCTTTATGCAATCCGGCTGCTTACCACAGCACAAACATGTCTCTCGTTATATGTTGTGTGTGTGTGTGTGTGTGTGTGTGTGTGTGTGTGTGTGTGTGTGTGTGTGTGTGTGTGTGTGTGTGTGTGTG